>JAQMYK010000009.1:10416964-10431449 GCA_030014345.1 Clarias buthupogon
TGACCTTCCTGCAGACAGTTTGAACTAAAATACTGATTTAAAATGAATAAACTGACTGTATCACTTTAAACTGTTTCAATCTTTTAAAACCATTTCCATTTTTCTCTCCACAGCTGCAGCAGTTCAGATCTTTTCACTACCAGAGACACAGAGCAGAGACGATTTTCTGCAATGTACACACACACACACACACTCTGCCTTACACACACACAGACACACACACGCACACAAACACACACGCACACTCAGAAACTCTGCAAGCACTAAGACCCAGCAGGGGAGACGATAGGTAATCAATGGAATAGGAGTTTCTGAGTTTGCGTGTGTGTTTGTGTGCGCGTGTGTGTCTGTGTGTGTGTTCACCCAGCAGGGGAGACGATTACCTACAATTCCGCAGCGCAAGAGAGAAAAACACCATTGGCTCAGTTGTGATGACGTGACGTCGGTGTCAAAACAAGAAGCGCATGCGTGATACATGATATTCGTTGCTCGTAAACCAAGACAATGCTCGTTTTTCAAGCCAAAATTTATAAAAAATCTTTGCTCGTCTTGCAGAACACTCATAAACCGCGTTACTCGTAATCCAAGGTTCCACTGTAATAATAATCTTATAAACCTACTATTTTTGTCTGCAGCCATAGCAATAACACATAGAAAGCTATTTTCATTATTGTGTTTGCAGCCGTACATGACCTGAGAGTCATACATGCATCAGCTATACACGACCTGAGATGATATGATTTACATCGTGAGTTGTTCCTCCTCCTCCCACTTTCCCCAACATCGTCTATCCAACTTATTCTGGTGCAGGTTTATCTTTGTCTCATCTGTTTACAGGAGGTCGTTGAAGAACTGTCTATGTTCTGTTCTTTTTTGAGGCTTACCAATTGTTTACATATTGTAGTAAACCCTCTGTATTTATTTTCATTAAACATTCTTGTCTTTTCATGATTGGTGAATATGACACAGATACGTGTACTTCTTGGAGGATGTTCTTGTTTTGGCCAACTGATGTAAAGGGGTTTTTCTTCACCAGAGTAATAAATATTGTCAACAAAAATGCAGAAACCACTGGTGTACTAACAACCACCCATTACGGTTGCCAAAAACAACCACTACTGATGACATTGCAGACGCTGAAGAAAAACCTCAATACAACAGTAAGTGACCTTACCAGCAGGACGCAAACCACTCCTCATCAGTAAAAATAGGAAGTTCAAATTTGTATTCACAAAGACGTACACAGATGAGACACAAACATTCTGGAAACAAAACTAACCTCTAACAAAGTGAATGAAAAGTCAAAGTGTTTATTGCATGGCTGCTCCTGGAACAGGCTCACTCATCATCACTTGATCAATTACTAAAAATGAACAAAGTTTCTTACCATGACACATTAACTGTGGCATTTGAATTGCAGGGAACATCAAGGCTAAGAGAACCATTGCACTTCTCAAAGCTTCCAACTACTGATCCTGCAGCACTGCTATGACAGATCCCTTTTACTGTTGGGTTAAAAGCCAAGTTACATGTTACCAATAATTTACTGTATATACTATTTTCTGTAACTCTACAACCCTAAAGTATATTTCCTTAGTATAAACACATATCCTCATAATTTCCACTAAATTAGAATCAGAAACAACCAGACATCAATAGTGTCCTCAGAATTACATAAATAATAAGTACTATTGCAAATATCTATATTGCACTCACCAACTTGCTCTACACTGTCTCCAACTACAGAGGCCTTGATGGATGATTTACTCTGGGCAGTGCTCACGGTTTGTATAATGCAGCATGTATTGGTTGGTTGTGATAATTGCAACAATACAGTGCATGTAGTCTGCCTAGAACAGACCAGATGTTTTGAGCCATTAGCAACATTATTTCATTAGTATAATGATTTAATAGGAAAATTGAGAAGGATAGCAAAACTTGGATAACAGACCTTATATCAGTCTTATTCACACATATAACTGTCACATTCTAAAAGAAAAAATAAATAAATAAGTAAATAACAAGTTAACTTAAGTTACTTTGCACAAGGACATATTCGAACGAAAATATGCATTCATGTTATAAAAACACACATACAAAATACATCCTATACACTTAGTAAAGAAACAAAGCACAGTAACTGGCTCAGTTCTATAAAAATATTGCCTACTTTGAATATGTTTGTAGAAGTTTCAATTCCGTTTGACACACTGCAAACAAGAAATGAGACAGAGGCATTGTAAACTTGTAAGTTATCGCACAGGCTTGTAGCTGTTTTTTTTTCCATTGGTAATTTATCAGCATGATACCAATGTGCTGATAAATAAATCCAGCATGGTTTCTATCATAGATTGCAGGCTTTCAGCTTTGCAAAAATCAGTTTTAATGATTTCGGACACATTTATGATATAGAAAGAGTAGTCATTTACTTTTCACATAGGACCAGGTAGGTTTGGATAGATGTTTTCCCTTAATAAATCAAATCATAATTCAAAAAACTGCAAGATTTGTTTGATGATCTGAATAATTGTGTTACAAATATACGTTTTCATGGCACTGTATTGAGACTATAAATAAATACTGCCCTCCACCTTACCTGCTGTTTTCAAGTGTCCCAGTGATAAACAGACTTGGAGTAACTGAGCTGACATCTTGTGTAATGTTGGTGCTGTATGTAGAACCACTGGGTGTAACAGTGGGAAGTGTAGGACTACATTCATTTTCACTGTCGAACAGATTCTGCAGCTGTTAAACATTTGAGATTTTATCAGACATGCAATGTTAAATTGTCGATCTTGGGTTAGACATGTCCACTGCATGTACTTTTCTGTAAAAGATTTCTGTAAGTAAATGTTCAGACTTTACGATTTTTTCTCAACAAATTCTGGAGTAGTACAGTAAGTGAGTATGGTGAGCAATTTCCTAAAGATATAAGCTCTATGAAAATAAGGCATCAAGGCAAGTTATATAGCTGTAAGATTACTGCTGAACAGTAAAAACAGGTGCTCCATTCCAGGAACACACTGAGTAACAACAGGGGAAAAGCTGGTAATTGTTATGTATTTTGAAGAGGTTAATTAAAACAAGACAATTAAAACTACTGATTGACCAGAGTTTTGGGTTCTCGTTTTATTATATATATAATGTATTATTAATAAGAAAATGAAAACAATGCTCTTTTCATGTATTGATTCTTTCCTATTAACTTCACCATATATTTACTGTATATAGATTTTTTTTAACTAATAAGCAATTAAGTAAATTCTAAAACAAAAGATAAATGTTCTTATTCAGTATCTAATATGTGCCTCTTTGTCTTTTTAATACTGTATTATACAGTATGCACTGTTATATACTGCCTGGCCCAAAAAAAGTTACCATTTCAGAATGATCAAATTACTGGGCTGCATCAAGCCAGGTGAAGTTGCATGGTTAAAAAATCATAACTATGATTAATAGCTAAAGTAAAAGCCTATCCATATACACACAATGTGATGATAGCTCATGATGAGCTGTGTGGCCATAAGAAAATCATTCGTTAGTGAGACTAATCAGAAAAAAAGGCTTGGGGCATAAAGAAGAACTTTGGAGTTATGGAAAAAGTTCATGTGGTGTGAAGAGTTCTGACTGACTATTTCAGAGTGATGGGTGCATCAGGGTAAGAAGAGAAGCACATGAAACAATGTACCCATCATTCACAGTGCCACCTTTTTAAACCTCTGGAGGCAGTGTCTGTAAAGATTCTCAGTCATCCAGGTGAGGTTATATGACTCAACTTTCAGATAACCTCACCTGGATGACTGAGAATCTTCACCAATATATTGCTGCACACTGTGGGTTGGTACAGGATTATGATTTATGAAAGAACAGCAAGGAAAGTAACAGATTTAGAACCACCTCCGCTTCAACTTTAGATGCAGACAACAAAAGCTCTATCTATCCCTAAAAGCCTACACCTCCAATCCGCCATCAAGGGTCATAGAGCCGATATGATCCTTCAAAAAGCAAAGACCGTCTACTTAAGGAAAGAATAAGACAAGTCCACTTCACCATTGACATGTTAGTCTGTCAAAACTGTCCCAACACCACAAAGGAAAGGAGAGATTAAACCAAAAAATTGACCTTCTGTCCCGGAAACAGACTACAGTAGAGCCTGCTTGGGAAAAATGGATAACGGGACATCAACAGAGGACACAAAAGAAAGGTGGGTAAAGAATCTTTCAGACAGGGAACTCACCCCACCAGAGAGAAGTCTTAGCCAAACTTTGCAATCACACCCAAACAGGTACCTGTGGTTGATTTCATTACACAGACTCGCACACACTAATGAAATCACTGCTCTTACCTTAGACTACAGAATCTACTTGGATGAGTAGTGAAATGTATTTACTGAACAGGAAAGAAGGCCAGATGACATGACTCAACTTCCAGATACTCTGAAGGCAGTGTTATAATCTGCGGTTGCTTCAGTCAGGTCTAGGCTCATCAATGTTATATGGCAATAAAATAAGGTCAGCTGACTACTTGAAATGTACTGAATGACCGGTTTATTTTTTCCTGGTGGCACAGGCATATTCTAAGACTCAAATTGTGAAACAGTGGTTCTGGGAGCTATGAAGAATTACTTTTACACATGAGCTAGCCACCACATTGTGTGCTGTAATTAATGATAAAGGCGATTGCATTAAATCTTAGTGTGTGGCTTTTTATTGGCCAGGAAGTACATATAGGCCTAAAATGAAAACCCAGCTATGTTGAAAACTATGACCAGTTAATTATTTTATTGCTTATTATCCAGTTTTAATTAAGCTCATCAAAATACATAATATAGATTTCCGCTTTAAAGCAAAGACAGTCAAAATTGTTTCCCAGTGTAGCCTGTCATTTAGATAATTCAAGTAGAGAGCTGACTTAATGTTACATAACCTTGTTGAACCTAAACCCTGGCCAACTGAAGCCTGATCACTCCTTAAAGCGTTGTATATTCTGTTCCAGCGGTCACTTTTATGCTAATTTGTCATGGCAGCGGCAAGAACTATACTAGCCGCAGCATATTATATGTCTTATTAATTACTCTCACCTGTGTCATTTTATATGTTGTTGTATTATGCTATTTAAGTTCTCAGTTTAAGTTTTAGTTTTTTAGTGTGTTGCCTGTTACACTGAAAGCTTATGTTGTCAATGTTACTGTCTGCCCTACAATATTGCTTATAGTATATATGTTATTTTCCCTTCTCTCTGTAATGATTAGTCAGATGTCAGATTCATTAAGTTTACAGACCTACTGTTTCAATGTATTGTCTTCCTTCGATGATGTGAGACATAGTATGATTTTGCTTTTTATTTTTCTAAACTGTTTTGCCTGAATGTTGCTTTGACTGGCAAGAGACCCACATTGCTACTGTACGTGGGTTAAAGTAATATATGAATGGTTTACCGGGTTTGTCATCTGGTTCACTTTTTTTTGACAACGTTGCAAATACAGTATATCTTGCACTTGTATCTCTTACTTGTTTTACTAGTAACACACGCTGCAATAAGACTTAAGTTGTATAGTTATTTATTCAACAATTTATAGCACTTCTGTGCCTTTTGCTTTTAAAATATTGAAAGTGCTCTGGTATATTTGTTCAGATGCATTTTAAAATATGTAAAAAAATAAAATAAAATAAAAAATGAACCCTGTTCATTTATATTTCTGTTTTTCCTTGCTCATTCCCCAAATTATCATGTTACACCCTCTGTCAGCTGTACAGCACCCTCTACTGCTTTTGAGAAATACCTTTTACAATTTCTTAGGAAAAACATCTCGATTCTATTTGGGGTTTGTGTTTACTGTACATCAAGTTATGGAAAAGATGGCAGTTCTGCAATGGTAGCCATTTGCATCCCTATTTGCCTCCCTATACAATCCCTCATCGTTATAATAAATATAAATACATATTTTAAGTGTTGTTTATCATATACATGCTAAAATCCCTAAGTAAAATTTTTTGTTTCTCAATGAATAAATCACAATTTATATATAAGGCATCACTTTCCATAATTTGTGTTGTACCATTTATTACTTATATTCTTAATGAAGTATAAATAACCAACAACAGTTTTAAATGAAAATGCCCGTTTAGCCCTTACCCATGCAGATATATTTTCCTCAGACTGAGATCCATTAACTTCAACACTGATTGTCATCCAATAGTACACAGCTCCAAAAATAAAAATAGTTACAGTTCATTAATTACATTTCTCCTCACTCAGAAATATTGTTTTACTAAGACTAGTAGTAGCCAGTAATACTCACAGTCACTATCACAGTTTCGAGAGAAGTTGCAATGCACTGGCCTGTTTGCTGCAACACAAGAACATTAATTATACATCTAAATTTTTAACTCAACAAGCAACATTTTAATCAATGTACAGTATATACGGTATATATTAAATATACACATCCAATTTGTTTTTTTTTTACATTAAAAACTTAAACCATGATTAATAATGTTGGATGTTTTTCTACCATTTAATGAGAGATCCCAACAAACAAAATTCAAGTTAACAACAGTAATCCATTTGGGAAGAAATAGGAAAACCTACGTAGTAAACAATAACCTGGTTGCATACAGTAGGTGTGCACACTTTTAACCAAGGTTTGTGGCTCAGAACTAACCAATCATTTTCAAGCTTGTGTTACAAAGTAATCATTGTAAACCTGCAGATTCATACGACTAGTGGATCATTCATGCATGTTGATGTTTTTTTTGTTGTTGTTTTTTGCTCCATTCTGTGTTAACACACAATTGCAAAACAATAACAATAAATTGCATTAAAGAAACCAGCCATTATTTAAAGGGAGCTCAGCTGATTATCTGAACGTACAGAATGACGAGGCTATCCTCTCAATGCATCAATGGCATGAATATATTCAAGGATGACAAAACCAAGATAAATCCAGCTCAGAGCATAAAGAACCATTCTCACACATGAATTGACCACCACAGAGTGCTGACATTAACCCCATTGAAAGTTTTTGGGATGCAATGGAGAAGATCTTAAACAGTGGTTAGCTAGGTACTGTAAGGTTGTGAAAACAGTGAAAAAAAATATCATCAGCAGGAGAACCATGTACGGGATGCACAGGTATGCCTCACTCCACAGCAGTGATCTATTCTGTGAGTCCAGCCATTATGCAACTTGGACTTTGTGTTAACTATATTATTGCACAGTACGGCAGGCACTTAGCTAAACTATGCAGGACACTGCAGTGGAGCTGCAATGTAGGATGTGATGAACAAACCTTGAGCAGTATCATTCAATGAATATCATTCAATGACCTTTGTGTTTAACTTCTCTGTTACTTCTCAGTTGCCTCTTGCTTCTGCTATAACTAGCACTGGTTTTGCTGAATTTGGAAGCCATGATACACTTCAAAATAATATTTTTAGAAGAGAATTAATCAGAAACGTTATGACAATCAAATACATACAAGCACTTTCTGTGTGAGAGACATGTGCAGGAAGATGTTGTGCAACTCCCGGTTCTCGAGTTGGGATTTCTGAGCTATATTATTATTACCTTAAGGAAATATATGAAGTCAGATGCTGTGCGAACAGACATTAGGGGTCATTAATGATATAAGGAAATGTTTATAGTCTGTCGTGTGAAGGTTTATGAAGCATTGTTTTGGGCTCATACATTCAATGTTATCCCAGTGTCACTTTATCCTTAAGTCATTTTATCAATAAATGATTCTACCATTTAAAAATTACAAAGCTAAACAAACAACAACAAAAAAATCTGATTACAACTGCATGACACCGTCATACAGTGTAAGGGTTCCTGCAGGGTTGTTAATTCTATTAGCAATACAGAAACTTAATAAATTGAGGTCCACTGAATTTGAAAAATCTGTTGTAGCATTAATGACCAAAGATGCAGCAAATACACAGCCGTAAAGACTAGCACCACAAATACTGTACTGTTTGTCAATCTGATGGGTCACAGGTATTTTTTTAATGATTATCATAGAAAGAAAAACTGTTTTCACAAGAGCAGCATATGGTACAGCAACCAGGGACACCTACTGATGGCTACTTTGTTTACTAAAAACAAAGAATCATGCTGAAATAATCTCTTTTTTATTTTTGGTTAACCCACCATTTGTAGCATCAGAGAAATCTGTGACCAGTGGGGTAATGGTAGTTATGGGGGTAGTGTTCACTTCTGAAGTGCTTAATGGTTCCTCAGTTTCTATACAAATTAGATAGAAAGGGAAACAAATAAGCATAGCATGTGGTATGACAAGGAATCTTGGATTTAGAATACAGAACTACACTAAAATAAATGTACTTTTATTGATCTACCTGCTGTAGTATTACCAGTAGCAGTGATCTCCAGAATCATGGCAGTTGTAGTGCTAGTGTTCGCTACTATATTTGTTGTTAGGTTCTGGCTCATTAAACCTTTCAGACAGAAAGATAAACACCTATTATACAAGCATAGCATGCAGTACAGCAACTCTTTTAACATTAGCAACAGCTGTGCCAAAACATGGCATTCATTAGCCATGTTCCTTGCTAATTTTTCCGACAAAACAGTCTTTCCGTTAATGTCTGTGTATGTGTGTGTGTGTGTGACTAGCTTCACACACACACACACACACACACAGCGCCAGTGCTCATAAACGGAAACACTTATCTGTCGGGATTTATTTGTACTTTTTTTTTTAAGGTAAAGTGCAAGTTAATTTGTTTTATTTTTACTTTATATTTTGTGTGAATTATTTTTATTTATTAATTTTTTTGGACTGTGGAACGAATAATTTGAGTTTCCATAAATAAAATTTGGTTTACGAGTGTTTTGGAATATGAGCCCACTTCTGGAACGAATTATGCTCGTAATCCAAGGTTCCACTGTATACTGCAAGTCTTGGAGATCTCAAAAACGTGCCTGTTAATTCTTCAGCTAAAATATGCTCAAACTCGGTCACTCCTTTCTATATTTCTATAATTCTATATTTTAGTGGGCGTAGTTTCCTTGAAAAAATGTATTTTGATTAATCTTAGGAAATAACCAAATATTTAAAGATACTGGATTTTTTTTTTTTTTTCCTGAGCTTTAAGCGTTAATTTACAAAACAATACCTAAAGCGAGATGGATCCAAACGTGTGAAGATGACGGCAGGCTTGGACGGAGGCGTGGTCGAGGTGCGGAAGTGAGGGTCGGAAACCAAAAAATAAATAAAAAATCAGTCATCGAAACATCGGAGCAAAAACGGAAAGTGGGAGTTATAGTCAAAAGGGAGAGCGGAGTTTCAATAACCGGAACATCAAAGAGCGGGGCGAACAAATCCGAAATGAGAGACAGAAAGCGAGAAACAAAGCGAACTTGCCAACGTGATAATAAAAAGATTTTTAAAAAGACAGCAGGCAGGGCCTGAATCATGACAATAAAAAGCTTGAAACAATTTACTTGAATGAGAGTTTCACTTTTAAATTAAATTACAAAAATAAATAAACAAACCTCTACTTATAGTACAGTTAAAAGTACAGTTCAACTACTGGAAGTTATACCTAATTAGAAGCCTAGTTCTAAGAATATAAAAAAATATTTGGTTATTATCAAAGAACCATGCTAAAATAAAAAATTTTGGGTTAACCCACCATTTGTAGCATTGCTAAAATCTGTGACCAGCGGAGTGGCGGTAGTTATTGGGGTTGTGTTCACATCGGAAGTGTTTGATGGTTTCTCGGTTCCTGAATGAATGAGACAGAACGTGAAATACATTTTGCACAAGATTAACATCTGGTATGAACCAGGAACACTTAATCCAAGTTAATTTGATCAATAATACATGTTTCACTTTATGTGTAATAAATGAATAAGAGTTTCACTTTTAAATTTAAATACAAAACATTATAAACAAATAAATAAATAAGCAAACCTTTCTACAATATTTTATTTTAAGATGCACTAGTACACTTATAGTATACAAAAGTCAAGGTAATATTTCAGTTAACTTTAAGTCTACTTACAGTACAGTTAAAAGTACAGTTCAACTATTGGAAGATATACCTAAATAGAAGCTTACTGTACTTTGAAGAACAAAAATGAAATAAAGTACTTTGATTAGTAGCATAAAACCCTTTGGTTAACCCACCATTGGTAGCATTGCCAAAATCTGTGACCAGCGGGGTGGCGGTAGTTATTGGGGTTGTGTTCACATCGGAAGTGTTTGATGGTTTCTCGGTTCCTGAATGAATGAGACAGAACGTGAAATACATTTTGCACAAGAGTAGCATCTGGTATGAACCAGGAACACTTAATCCAAGTTAATTTGATCAATAATACAGAACCACACATAAATGTACTTTATTTACCCACCTGTTGTCGTATTACCAGTAGCAGTGATCTGCAGGATCATGGCAGTTGTTGTGCTAGTGTTTGCTACAGAATTTGTTGTTAGATTCTGGCTCACTAAACCTTTAGACAGAAGGAGATGTTACACAAGCATAACACCTATTACACAAGCATAGCATGCAGTACAGCAACTCTTGTAACATTGTAGTTATGTTCACTATTGATCTCCAGATTTTTTGTTACTGAACTACTAGAGTTTAATTTAGTAACCACAGCAGATAGGAGAGCTGAAATATGTTGTGAAGCTATATTTTTGTTAAAGATTCATTGTCTTGCCGGCGGTGCTATTGTAAGTAAATTAGTTGTGGAGGTGTACTGGGGAAGAAGGTATAAAATGTCTAGCAATTATACAGTAAGGCTTATTTTTCTCTCTGTTATTATTAACTTATATATTATTTTATTCCTGTTTTGGAGAAGATTCTCTCTGAGGGTACTGATGTTGCAACAAGGCACAGTCTCCGTGCCGTCACATGTATAAGATGTGGGTATACTGAAGCCTTGGTCTCCCACCAGCTCAGTGGGTCTGCACTTGTCTGGAAAAGACACTTTTCAAAATAGGATCAAATTTCCAGTATTGCAACTGATACTGCCAAGGGATTTCTTTTTGCAGTGTCTTCAGTTGCTCATTCATCAAAGAACCTCCAAACAGCAGATGCTTATGGCTCTTCTTGTTCGTCCTCTGCTGTCTCTTCTCCCTCTTGGCCCCTTAGCAGTTGAGTTGGCTGGCTGCATCTTGCTGCTTCATCAACCACTCTGTTGTAATTGAAGGTCAGATCTTTGAATCTTGGACACACAATGTTGTATTCTATTCTGTCCTAATAATAATTGAATAATAATGTGAGAACATTTGTACACTGTACCTGCCTACACTAATCTCCACTGTGACCTGCTCAAATGGCTCCAAAACAGTGCCTGCCTCAGGCAGTACCTTCCATTCCTCTTGGCTCAGAAGATCAGCAGGTGCATTAATAACAACCAGGGTGGAGATGACTGCGTCCTTGGACTCCAGAATCCATTTAAGCATATGAAAAGTTGAGTTCAACCTTATAACACACTCTTGTTTGAGACTGACCTTAGGCATGCCCATCTGTCATTGGGTAGATTTGAGTTTCTCTGTGGCATTTGAGCTCCTGTGGAAGAACTCCACAATCGCCTTCACTTTGTCCACATTGGGTTTCATCACCTTTAAGACATCTCTTGCAAACATGGTGATTGTGTGTGCAACCTATGTGTGATGGGTCCATTTCAGGACTTGAATTGTTTTGGTTATATTAGCTGCATTGTCACTAACACAGCACACCACATTGTTTTCCACGTGCCACTCTTGCCACTTTGAACAGCTCCTCTGCTAAGTTCTCAAAAGTGCGTCTGTCACTGAGCTCAAAACAATCCAGAAGACAGGAAAGCAATTTGTAATTTTCAAAAGTCATTTAGGATGTGGTGGTTTGGGATGTCCAGCAGGCATTTGTAAGGCAAACTGCTGTGGCTTTTTTATCCCTTTCTTGCAGTGAAGCACGTTTCTGTCATAAATGCTTAGGATGAGTTTTTAGGAGAATGTTTTTAGGAGACACTGCAGCAGCAGAAACAATGGCAAGCACACTGGCACTTTCACTAGTAGCAGGTTCGCTTGCTTGTTTTTTCTTCACCAAAAAAAGTTATTTACTTTGAAGAGCCAGCTCTAAGAGCAGTATCATTCGTGACCGACTCTACTCATGCTCAGATCCTGCATTGAATTTCTTTCTGCCTCACTTCTTTCTAAAATGCTATATTTTAGAGGGTATAGTTTTCTTCAAAAAATTCTGTTTTAATTAATCTTAGGAAATATAAAAATAATTTGAGATACTGGATTTTTGATTTTCATGAGCTGTAAGCCATAATCATCAAAGCTAAAACAAAAGGCTTGAAATGTTTCGCTTTACGTGTAATAAATGAATAAGATTTTCACTTTTAAATTAAATTACAAAAAATTTATAAACAAATAAATAAATAACCAAACCTTTCTACAATATTGTATTTTAAGATGCTCTAGTACACTTATACAAAAGTCAAGGTAATGTTTCAGTTAACTTTAAGTCTACTTACAGTACAGTTAAAAGTACAGTTCAACTACTGGAAGATATACCTAAATAGAAGCCTACTGTACATTGAAGAACAAAAATAAAATAAAGTACTTTGATTAGTAGCACAAAACCCTTTTTGGTTAACCCACCATTGGTAGCATTGCCAAAATCTGTAGCCAGCGGGGTGGCGGTAGTTATGGGAGTTGTGTTCATTTCGGAAGTGTTTGATGGCTTCTTTGTTCCTGAACAAATGAGACAAAAAGTGAAACACATTTTTATAAAAGAGTAGAATGTGCTATGACAAGCAGGAACACTTAACAAGTTACTTTGAACCACACTAAAACAAATGTACTTTATTGACCCACCTGTTGTAGTATTACGAGTAGCAGTGATCATAGCAGTTGTGGGGCTAGTGTTCACTACTGAATTTGTTGTTAGACCTAAACGTGTCAGAAAGAAAAGAAAACACCAGTTACACGAGCACAGAATACAGTACAGCAACTCATGTAACATTAGCAATAGCTGTGCTCAATTAAGCAATGTTACAGTAGTTGTTGTAGTCATGTTCACTACTGATCTCCATTAAGATTTTTTAATAAACTACTTGTGTCGTTTAGTAACCACAGCAGCTGAGGGACCTGAAATATGATGTGTGGTTATAAATTTGTTAATGAAATTCATGTCTTGCTGTTGGTGCTGTTGTAAGTTTTTTGTGATCGTGTCTTTACTGGGTAGAAGATATAAAAATGAGCCAATAAGAATATTAACTATGAAAAGATACAATCTCTTTTATCATAAGGACATTATTAAAGGATCTGGGATAAGAAATTGGTAATCCATACCAGATCTTCTATGCTACGAGATCAGGATTGAATGAATGAATGAATTAATTAATTAATTAATTAATTAAAGCTCCTTACTCCTTTTTAAACAAGTTAACATCCAAACAGACTGCATAAAAAGAACTAGCTAAATCCTCTGTGACATTACTCAAGTTGTTTTGAAGCTCAGCTCTAGTTGTCGCCATACTTGGCAAGAACTAAACTCACCTAAATCCTGGTAATCTATAGGTGGGATTCCAGTTAGCTGTTTAGCTAAAGTGATGCATAGCAGACACCTAGCGATTTGACACTGCAATGCAGCATTTTATGGCTTAATGCAAGTTTAACTGACAATTTTGACAGACAGACAGACAGACAGACAGACAGACAGACAGACAGATAGATAGATAGATAGATAGATAGATAGATAGATAGATAGATAGATAGATAGATAGATAGATAGATAGAATGGGTATAACACAATAATGGGAAAGTTGATGTGAACATTGGACTCCTGCAGCACAGGATGCTAATTTTCTAATTTATTTACAAAGCAAACTGCATTTCTATTCATTCAAATTGTATTTACAAGAAAACATAAACCAAGATAATGGTTTCTCAACATCTAATGATGGTGAGTTTGTTTAAAAATGCATTATAAAAATAATTCCTGTAGATTAATCCACCATCTGTAGCATTTGTGAAAGCTGTGAACAGTGGGGTTACATTAGTTATGGTGGCAGTGTTTATTTCTAAAATATTTGCTAAGACAACACCTTTTTCCACCTTTTTCCTCTTGCTGATGTAGCTGCTAAACAGGCTTGTTTCTATGCAACTGTACAAGTATGTTCAGGTAGTACAGCACAGAAAACCATTCTGCCTTCTGAATCGATCACTGATCTGTACAAAAATGTCCCTTTATATGAAGCATGGACATGGTTAGGCAAAGGAGCCACAGTGGATTCATCCGGCTGCTGGACCAAAGGGGGAAAGCCTGAATCAATGCTGCCATATTTGGCTCAACAAATCCACAATTTGGGTCAGAGTGGTCCAGCGACAATGAATCACTGGTTCTCAAATCAATGGTGGAATCCAAAATTCAGAATTGTAGCCTTCGAAACAGTCAAGAGATGCGTTACATGTCAGAAAAATAATGATGTGCCAGCAGTAACTACAGCAGCAACACATACT
>JAQMYK010000009.1:10435082-10451457 GCA_030014345.1 Clarias buthupogon
TTGTTCTCTCTCTCTGCGTCTGTGTCTGTGTGTGTGTGTGTGTGTGTGTGTGTGTGTGTGTGTGTGTGTGTGTGTGTTTGTGTGTGTGTGTGTGTGGTAAACATCCACACATTCTTTTATTTATCACTTTTTACTGTTGGAAGTCAGACACTAAAACCAGTCCAGCAGGTTGTCTAAGCTACATTCAGGTTATAAGAACCATTGTGTTTCATGCTGATTGCATTTGAACAATAACTACCAAGAAGAAATACCTGTTCACGCATTGTTACGCACTGGTTTCCACTTTAATGAACATGATGTAAAATTCCATATGACCAACAATACATTTAAAGAATAAGAAAGGATGAACACCTCTTATGGGAGAAACATTCTTCAAAAGAAATCTCGCTCAACAAGCACCATTTTTAGGTTTAAACATTAAACTAAAATCAATTACCTGAAAGATAAAATTAAGAAGATATATATAAAAAAGGAACATTGAATGTTTCGTTTAAAAGTAGTACTTTTTTAAAAGTAGTAATTTTTTTTTTAGTTTTGTCTGCTAGGCTTTGGATCCATAGTATCAAACTAAGTTCTGGCACAAAACTACCATATGGTTGTGTTGTAGGGCTGCTTACTCACTGACCAACAGCTATGGGGCAGGTTTTACAGTGCTGTATCCTCATTGGCCAGTTGTTGGTAGGCACAATTAACAGGACTGCATCTATAACCTAACTATCAATATTTATAGTAATTGTAGATATGAGTTTGTTCTATGCTTAGATCATAAACCCTTAAATATGAAATATCCTGTTGAGAACTGAAAACATCATACTGCTTTTTTGTCCAAAAAAAAACAACTTGCCAATACACCTGTGTCCTGGGTGAGGAGTTACATTCACAGCAAAATAAAAAAAAAAAAAAGAAAGTTTAAAAAATAAAATGTGTAATGTTTTGTCTTACCCATGTGAGACAGCAGGAATAGAACAGATAGTAGGGCATGGTCCCGAAACTTCCGTGACCTGCTATGCAGCGCAAAGTGGCATGTACTCACCATTCTTCTGTAACAGAGATGGCAGTGTCAATTAACTGCTATAATACATTAGCATCTTTTTTTCTAATTTTGCTGCTGTAGACAAATCTTTTTTTTTTTTTTTTATTGTTTTTACCTGTATTAGAGTTTTTTTTTACTGATTAATCAATTCCTTAATAGATCCATTTAGCAATAGGTATTTCATAATATAAAACTCTTACAATCTTTAGTGCTTTCAAACAATGTATTTTTCTTTTCTAAAAAACAAAAATAAAACACGAATAAAAATAGCTACAGAATACAGTTTTAAATATTTTTTTTATAATATATATAAAAAAACATAAAATATAATATATATCAAATAATTGCAATGATAAAGAATAAAATATAAACATCCAACATTTATACCTTTGCAGGATAACAGGGGACTGGAGCTTATCCCAGGGAGCAAAACGTACCATATTGTATACCTTGGATAGGATGCCAACTCAGTCATGCTATATGGACAATTTGGGAACACCAGTTAGCCTACACCACTAGATTTTGGACTGTGGGAGGAAACCAGAGTACCTGAAGCAAATGCACACAGACTGGAGAATTGAACAGACAAGTCAAACCCCCAACCCTGGATGCGCGGGACGACAGGAATAACCACTAGGCTACCATGTCACCATATATAAATAATAATCATAATTATTATTATTAAATTACATACACGCTCCCCATGGAATAAGATCATCGCTGAAAGGGTTGGCTATTTTCCCAGTGTTGTATCAAAGAATATTCTTGGAAAGTTGACTAAAAGATGAAAAAAAAAGTGTGGTAGGAAAAGGTATTACTGTAAGTGTTATCATATTAAGCCACTCCTGAACCAGAGACAACTTCAGAAGCATCTAACATAGAAATTCCTCCTTTGTCAAAGTTTTCTGTTCAGATTTGAGTTAATCTTGCATTTTATTTGGAAATCAAGGTCTCAGAGTCTGGAGGAAGAGTGAAAAGTCACAGAATCTAAGTCCAATATGAAGTTTCCAGTCAGTGATGATTTGGGGTACCATGTCATCTGCTGGTTTGGTCCACTGCATTTTATTAGGTCCAAAGTAAACAGAGCCTCATCTACAAATGCTCATCTATAAGTGCTATATCAGTTAACTTATTTGTATGAAAACTGAATTGAGTAAAAACCCTAGAGAAATATAATTAAATATATATATAATATATATATAAATAAAATATATTTTATAGAAATATTATATAGAAATATAATTGAGTCCACAACCAATACTACTTGAGCTGACTTAAATATTTGAATTAGAGACAAGCTGAGTCAACATAAGATTTTGAACTGGGTACACGCTGTGTCAACTAAACCATAATGTGAATTGTTTTGTTTGGCCAGGAAATTTCTGTTTGATATACCAACATTTTTTCCTAATGGAAGGATTAAATAAATGGATTGTTAATAATAAAAAATAATAATAAAAAAAAATAACTGCACTATCAACCACGTTCTTATCACTCCACACCTTAAATCTGGTCAGCAGCGACCAACTGAGTGGAAAAAAGTTACATCCACGCGCAGTGACTTGTTTTATGAAAACCTATATTTTAACCTATATTTTAATGTGTACTGCCTGTTAAATGTCACATTTGTTACATTTGGCTATAGCGGACTGAGCACACACACACACACACTAAAACAAAGGCTAAAACAGCTTTTAAAATAGCACCTAGGAGGTACGTACAGTACAGTACAGTAAGTCTTCTGCTGTTCCGCCCTGCTGGAAACGCATGAATAGTGCTTGTTTTGTTTCTCCAGACTGGATGACAAAAGGTCTGTATTTACAAAAGCTTTCCAACATTAGTCTTCACACGTTTTTTTTTTAGAAATAAAAAGTCTTTGCCGCCTTGCATAAATACATACTGCAATAATTTGAAATGCACATTAAAACGCCAATAAAAAAAATAGAAGCCCATATGATAAGAGAACGCTCTTATCAAGAGCTACATCCTAATATCCACTTCGCATTTCGCTGAAGTTCATACTAATAAAAAGTTCATACTAATAAAAAGTTCATACTAATAAATTCGTATGAAATTCATCACGAATGAACTTAGAATATTTGTTTGTATTATATTGACATGATATATACATGTTGTAGATGTTGAGTGCTCAGAGCTTGACAGTGTAAGGGCAATACCTTCTAGTCGGACATCGGCGAGCAGCAGGTGGTCCAGCGATTATATCCACAGACGGACAGTGATTTCCGTCAGTAACACATCAATCTCTCCCAGCCGTCAGTTTCAGCTCTGTATAGAGCCTCTTTACTTATATAAAACCACAATGGTCAATGTGTCCTCGTGTGTATGTATATGTTGCCTTGAATGTTGTTGTTGGTCTTTCGGCGGTTCCCAGTAAGGGGTCGCCACAGCGGAATATCCAGTCCGCACAACAACTTGGCACAGGTTTTACACCTTTGCCGGAGTCAATAAACCTGCCGTAGGCTGAGGCAGACTGCTTGTATAACCCTCCTTTTTCTTTCTCCTGTAACTCTGACCCACCCCGTCACACGATTTGTCACAGGTTTGACGCTACAAGAGAACAACCTATATTTGTTCCAAGTTTTTCATTGGGCAAAAGCGGAATATTCAGATGAGAAACAAAAACACCTACACGTCCAACGTCAAACGTAACTATTTTGAAAAATCCTCTGTTCTGAGGGACACAAACACACCTTAATACAATTTGATTGTGAAAGAATATAAAGCACATGACTTATTAACGTCAGCTGGATCCACCCATAACTGTATTATAGTCTACCCGCCACTTTTGCACGCCTTCACCAGATGTTTTTTTCTTTTTCTTTGTCAGTCCTGTTATTATTTATAGTATTCTAATAATACATTAAAATGAATACATTATTAAAATGAATAAAACATGAAAATATTATTACTGTGACAGTGTTATACCTCGTTGTATCTTACTACATATGGCTGTAAATTAATGGTTTGTGTTATGTGCAATAACTGCTAATGTAAAACAGAATACAAGTAAAAGTCTATCTGGATTGCCTGCACTTAACATGAAACCAAGTTTTAACCTTCTGTATATGTTGCGTTTTCAGAACTGAATCATGCTGTTCACAAGGGAAAGGACACTTTTAACACATTTAGGTTTGATGAATTCAAAAATAAGTGTATTTCATTATAAGAGGTTAGGCAGTAGATGGTTAATAGTGTGTATGTGCTGAGGTAGGAAGAAAGGAATGAGGACAGACTTGTTCAGCTTCACCTTATGAAATTATGACTCATGTTATGGCTCTATATGTACTATTATGTCTGTACATTTCTTTCTAGAATTCTGTAATTGGCTTTAATGTAAGTGTATTGACTTGCTTATTGCAACAAATAAAATAAAATAATTCAGTCAGTCATTCAAAACATATAATGTGGTTATTGTTCTCTGGCAAGAGTAATGAAAACAATTGAATGTAATATTTGAGCAAAAGAATGATTACACAGAAACCTAAATTACCCTGAAACAGTTATTCGTGGAGAACTCAAACATTAGTCTAAATTAGTCTACTAGTCTAGATTGCTAAAATGATATAATAATTAAAATGCACTGGGTTCATCTCTGTTAGTAAAACTCAGTGTTAAATATCTTATTTACTAGAGTAGTACTTTGTGATGTGGACTGCACAGAGTATTCAGACATGTTAAATAATACTCCACACCATAGGGAGTAAATCTGCTCCGTTTAAAGGGAACTGTTAAAAGTGCAGGTTAGAACTGAACAATAGCTTATCCCTTTGCCAGAACTTGATAAGTAAGATTATCTATCAGTCACTGCTACTGTACTTGTGATTTCATGCTCCAGTAAAGTTTTATACATTTCAAAGGTATCGGTTTTGTTGTATAAGTGTTTGTTATCATTATTTATTCAAGATTTGTAGGGTGTTCCCAAATGGAGGAATTTTGTTGACTGAAGTATTCTTAACAGTTCAAGAACAGGAAGCAGGGAATAACACTAAACACAAACCTGCTTCTATTAATGCTATCAGTGCATACAGAAATTTGGTAAATTTGTTTGGATAAGCAAATTTGAATGCATTTATTGTTTCTATATGAACATACAGTACATGAATTTGCCATGATGCACAAATATGTAGTTGTAATTTTAACTCGTAAACTATATATTGATTCAGTTTAAGTTGCAAGCTATGCGATATTACAATTGTTACAACACAAGCACCACCACATCACCTTTTAATAGGCCTTTAGGCAGGTTTTGTGTCCTTTTTAAGAGTAGCCTGTAGGCAAACAAAACCAGAATGGCATTCAAAATGCTAGATCAATATACTGGAGTGAATGCAATCAGCAAATAAATTGAGAGGAAGACTGGATGTAAACCAAAGTAAACTGACGTCACAAAATGTCAAACAATGCACAAGTATGGGTGTTACAATATTCTTTTCTTTTTTTTTTCTTTTTTTTTACAAAAAAAAGATGCCTCCAACCCCCAACCATGCACTATTCACCCTTCTCCCACAGTGTAGGTGCAATAGGCGCCTCAGCGCCCATGCAAATAGACTGAAAAATAACTTTTTCTTTGTGGCTTATACCATACTGAACAGCTGATCATGGCATGTAAACCACTACACTGCTGTACTTTCAGTTTACATTGAACTGCATCATCCACTATGCATCTTTTTTATCATCTATAATTTATTATTATTGCACTACTGTATATTCCACCCATATTTACTCTGTACCTACTATACAGACTCCATATGTGTTTATACAGAGTCAGCCAAAAAAAATTTATATACACTTTAGGAAAAAAGAAAATTATTTATTACTATACATTATATACTGATATACAGTATATGATAATATTAGGATAATACAATTATATTAATATAATATAAATCATACTAATGTTCTTTTCCTGAAGTGTGTATACTCTAGGAACCTCCGTAGTCCAATCAGGGAATGTGGGAGCTAATGGTGACCATTGTATTTATTCCCATTTGTACAATCGTGATAGGACATTCACACACTCATTTACACACGACGAGCAATTTGGAAACACCAATTAGTCTAATCTGCATGTCTTTGGAGTGTGGCCAAAGCCGCCACTGTAATGAGATATTGAAAATGTAGCTACTGTGTAAAGAGCCAAATTGTATTGGCTAGACAGCTGGGTCAAAGCAATTTCAAAACTGAAGCTCTTATGGGATGCAGTGTTTAGCACATACAAAGTGAATACTGTGTAAAAGTTTATTTTTCATAATTTCATTTAAAAAGTGGAACGCTTATATTCTAATTCATTACATATTAAGTGCAATATTTCAACTGTCATGTTAGGTGCAGTTTTTTTGTTTTTTTTGTATCTTTGGTCTAGTTTTGTATACTGCTGACTTGACTTGTTCAGAAGAAGATGATCAACACCCATTAAAGGAGGGTAAGCCAAAGAAGTTGCTACTGTACATGCATGAAAAGTTGACTGGAAGGAAAAGTGCAGTAGCAACAGGGATGATTAAGATGGTTATCAACCAAAATAATTTCGAGAACTTCGAGTTATAACTAACACGTGTGACATAGTTTAGCTAACCAAAGTTGATTAACATTAGTCAAGGAACAGTGACCACTGAGAAGAAAATTAAATTACCATCCCAGCCAGGCTCACTCAGTAATTAATTAACATTTTATTGTTGGCCCAACTTCTTACAATGGAATTTATTGAGACAACAGGTAACATTGTGTACTTAAAATTTTTTAAAGTCTAATTAAACAAAAAGACTAATTAAACAAAAAAAATGACCAGCAAAAAAAGTATTTTAAAATACTTTATCTAATTTTGTATAATATATAATATAATATTCATAATATTATCACAAAAATTTCCGGTAGTTTGGCTTCAGAGTCACAATTGCTCACCTATGTGGGTTATGTCGGTTAACTTATTTGTATGAAAACTGAATTGAGTAGATCCCCAGTTAATTTTACATGTGTGGCTCGACGGAGCGAGACAGGCAGGGGGAGAAAGAGCAGAAGAGAAGGAGAGAGAAAGGTTAGGTATGGACATAGTCACATAATGTATAAGGTGAATGTATATTTGGTGCAGAGTCCAAGCAAAGACTCTGGCAGGACTAACTGTGGCAACATAACTAAAAGGGAGAAGGAAACACAGGCATGAGGGCTCTCTAGGATGTCTCTGCTCTCTAGTATCACTTCAGCGTCAACAATCCTGAGTGATCAATGAGACTGAGGAAGGCAGCATCTAAACATACCTGTCGAGTTATCTGGGAATTTGCACATCAGCTTCTGCTTCAAACTGGAAAAAAAGCCATTAGCCAACTACGGGGGACATGGGGATCAACTCTGGAATCACTTTTTAATTCTTGTGTCTGACAGCTTTGCAGGTTACACAACAATTGTTCAAAGTAGATTCAACTAAAGGTTGATAACCTTAAACGAAAAAAAAAACCCACAAAAAAGGTACATCACTATTTCTGATAAATAGGTAAATCATTACTTCTAATAAATAATAGTTCAATCACTACATCTAATAAATATTAGTTCAATAAAATGTAAACAGATACATCAAAATAAAAAAATTATATAACTAAGCTTAACACACACTATTCCATAAACCGTTTAGCAAACATGTAATAAACATCATATTACATTCTTTGTGAATACATGGAAACACTTAAATAACAATCCTAATATAACATAAGTTACTCTTTCTCTCTTGTATTGAGCAAATAGCAATTAAATCAAATATCAAATAAAACAAAAATCAAATATCAAGTAACTCAGATTCAAGTGATCAGTCCTTCGTATAAGTGAAGAGCGGTATTATCATACCATCATTGTCCCTGAGATGACCAGCAGATTTTTATACACAGACCCTATACTGTTAAGTCATAGTTACATCATAGTAGAGACTGCGGGGTGGCGATTCTCTGTCACAGATGGTGCTTGTATGTTGAGTCCATTAATGACTGTGAGGTGATGCATACTGTGATTTCATACTCTGATCGTGTCACAGTTCACCATAATACTCTACGTCCATGAGTCCCCAAGATCTGCTCCTTCACAAAAATGTTTGGCTAAATAAATAGGTTTTTATTCTAGACTCAAACACTGAGACTATGTCTGAGTCCCGACAATTAATTGGAAGGCTATTCCATAACTTTGGGGCTTTGTAAGAAAAAGCTCTGCCCCTGCTGTATTTTTTATAACATGCGGTACTGACAAGTAGTGATGGGAAGTTTGGATCATTTTAATGACTTGGTTCTTTGAATCTCGCTCATCAAAATTAAATTTTTTTTAAGTCATTTAGTTCATTTCTAAATGACTCAAAAATGTTACATGTTACATTTTCAATAAAGAGACCCCCCAACGCATCTACTGTACATACACAAATTTTGGCTATAGTTCTAGTAATGAAGATATTACAATGCAGCTAAGGACGTATTATGATAAACAGAATGAGCAGCTCCATCTCATATCTTCTGGTTTGAATCATTCATTCTTTCATGCTATTAGCGTAAATGAGAGTCACGTGACAAAAGAACGAACAACTTGGACCAGAAGACTCATAAGAAGAACCGCTCAATTCTTTTTCCTCTGTAATGCACTGCATAGGGTCTATGAGAGTCACGTGACAAAAGAACAAACTATTCGGACTACTAAGAAGAAAATTAAATTACCATTCCTGCCAGACTCATTCAGTAATGACTTAATATTTTATTATTGGTCCAACTTCTTACAATGGAATTTTCATAGTAGACTCATGAGAACTGCTAAATTCTTTCCTGTGTAATGAACTGCACAGCGTCTATGGGACAAAAGACAAAAGTGACAAAAGAACGAATGATTCAGACCAAGACTCGAGAGGTAACTACTCATTTCTGTTTCCTGTACATAACCTACGTTGGTTTTGCAATGAATGAATCACTCTCTGAGACTACTTATTCTTCTGAGTCACATTAAAGACTAGTTAAAACAAAACAAATCATTCATGAACGAGCCATCCTACTGAAAAGCAGCCTGCATCCTTTGATCGAAGGTAGTTCACTAGCAGTTCACTCAGGTACTGCTACGTGAGACCATTTAATGCTTTATATGTCAAAAGTAGTATTTTAATATCAATGCAAAATTTCACTGGGAGCCAATGCAGTGAGGATAAGCTAGGGGTGATGTGCTCGTATCTTCTGGATCTAGTGAGGACTCCCAATGCTGCATTCTGAACTAACTGAAGCTTGTTTATGCATTTAGTTAAACAACCAGACAGTAAGGCATTACAATAGTTCAACCCAGAGGTGATAAAAGCATGAACAAATTTTTCTGCATCGTTTAGAGAAAATATGTTCCTTATCTTGGCAAAATTTCGGAGCTGAAAGAATGCTATCCTGGTAATATTTTCTACATGAGCTTCAAATGAAAGACTGGAATTACTGTTGCACTTGATGGAACAGAAAGACCATCTAAAGTTACAATGTGATCAAAAAGCTTACTTCTAGCTGAATGTGGTCCTATGACTACCATCATGTCCTAAATGGCAAGCTTTGCCCTCAAAGGTATCCAATGGTCTATAAAACTTTTCAGAGCACAATCTGTGTTGAACCGAACCAGCTATCTCCGGATGATAGGGCGAGCACTTTACCACTTCGCCACTCTGAGGCCCTTATATGAAAATTTTTGATTAGTGGAACGAATCATCAAAGGTTTTATTATTTCTTATGATGGAAACTCGCTTTGACATACGAGTGCTTTGATATACAAGCATGCTTTGGGAATAATTATGCTCGCAATCCAAGGTTTTACTGTAATGTGTTTTTGTCTGGATTTTTTATTTTGATATTCTGTCACTATCCTTTAAAATAAACCTATGATAAAAATATAGACCTTTAATTTCTTTGTAAGTGGGAAAACTTACAAAATCTGCAGGGGATCAAATTATTATTTTCCCCATTGTATAGACAGGTGCATATCTTTCCTAACTATGTCCAATTAAGTCATTTAGGCACTGGTGGACTTCTGTCAAGTTGTAGAACCATCTTAAGAACCACTGATCGGAGTAGGATGCACCAGAGTCGCAAAGTGTCATAACAACGAGTCTAAATACTTGTACATGTGATATTTCAGTCTTTATTTTTTAAATATAATTATATATAATTTATTTTAAATAAATTAATTTTTAAACAATTAATAACACCTGTTCTGTTGTGGTGGAGTATTGTGTGTAGAATGATGAGGGGAGGAAAGGATTTGAATACACTTTAAGATTAGTGTGAAACATGTAGAAACTTGTAGTGTTTTTAATATAAAGTTAAGAGAGTTTACAGATGACCTTTTTTTGTTTTCATTGCCAATTTCCAAACTGTCCCAACTTTTGGAAATGGTTATGTTTGTGTGTGCGTGTGTGTCCGCACGCACGCGCGCGTTAGATTTATAATACCTAATGTAACCTAGACATCCATTCCCCTGTGCATATCACCCCATAGGTGTAGATCTACATTTGTAATTTATTGTAAATAGCCAACTTGTATATTTTTAGCTACTTTGCACAAAGAATGTAATCTAATCTTTTTTTTTATGATAATTGCCGCCAGGCTCCGCCCTCGCCTTCCTGATTTTTTCATGGAAAAGGGGTTGAGAAGATGCGCACACTTTGCGCAAATACTGCGCAAAATCTGCGCAGTTTGGCAATCCTAAATACGACATGTTGAAACTAGCAATGCGGAAGTTGGTAACTCGTCGGATGTCCACAATAATAATCTAGTAGATGTCGAATATTTTCATTTGAATTAAGGAACGTTATGTTACAGTTGGTACAGTGAAAATGTGTAACAGGTTTCGTATTTTATCGACGAAGGTTTCTAGCTTTGTGTCAGCTTTCGAGTTAACGAGTGGGGTTGCGCTTGTAGTCACAATATCTTGTGTTCTAAGTCTCGTTACGAATCACTTGAACATTGCGGGAGATGCACTGAGTCTGGAGTCCAGCGCTGTTCTCAACGGCAATGGTAACATTTTATTACATGATGTGTCATGAATACAGTAAACTAGAAGTAAATTTATAATATACAATGAATAAAGATGATACATCTCAATTCAATGTTTGTTTTGTACTGACAAAGTTCTCTCTCTCTCTCTCTCTCTCTCTATCTCACTCTTTTTCTCCCATTACAGTTCACAAACTCCTCATCTACTCTTTTTATCATAAGGATGTAGGTCACCTCTGTCTGAGTGTGGCTGTTCTGGTGTTTTTCTGCAGTGGCTTAGAAAAGGGAATTGGCACAGTGAGGTTCTTGCACATTTTATTTTTTCTGATCACTTCTGTTGGCCTAATACATGTACTACTGGAGCTGCTGTTGTTTTCTCCATCTACAAGGAGCTCAGTTTCAGGCCTAATCCCAGTCTCTCTTGCCATGTTGGGCACGGTGACCATCAGTTCACGCATGAGGAAGGCATTCCTGCTAGGTGTTACTGTGCCTACTGCAGCCCTTCCCTGGCTCCTCATGATCATTCTTTATCTCTTTGTTCCAAGTTCTGTATTCTTATGCAATGTCCTGGCTGTAATTACCGGGCAGATGTGTATCCTTTTTCTGGTTATTATTGCATGTATTTCCATTTTTTCATGTCCAGTTTACTTGTACACATCAACATCTAGTGAGTACTCTGTCATACTGATAAACGTAGCTAATCAGTCATACTGCTAATTGTTGAAATGTTGTCAAGATAATAATAAAGGTAAAATTAGGAAGATTTACTATTACGGGGTGAACAAAAAATGTCATAATATTCATTTTAGTGTTCCAACATTTAAACACGACTAAATTTTATTTATGTGTGTAGGATATAATTTCGACCAAGTAACGTGATTGGATGAGATGTTTTCCACAAGCTTATAGATGGTAACAGCACTGGGACGTTTAATTATATGGATCATTCTGCATCCCAGGTGTTCTACAATCGTTAATTACATGAATCTGTGAAAGTAGGTCAGTACGGTCTGCAGTACTGAGGAGAGAGCAGCTACTGGCCAAAACCCACATTAAAAACCAGTCACAGATACACATTTAGCAAGAAAGCACATCTGATAATGTGATGTTATTTTAAACAATACTTTGTCTACTTAATAATTGCTTCCAAGTTATTCTGAAACTGCCCAAAATTAAACTGAAAAGTTTAATTTACTCCTAAGGTGAGCTACAAAGCTGACTAGCTTTGAACACAACGCTGAATCTTTGGGCTGTGCTCTTGTCCTTATGATCTCATTACAGCCAGTCTGATATTTATCAGAACAGCACTACCTCCTGTGTGATATTGCTTTAATCAGTGGTTCAACTCTGTTTCTGAAGGACCACTGCCCTGTACATTGTAGTGATTTTTCAGTTCCCAGCATATCTGAGTTGACTAGTCAACTAATTAACAGCCTTCTAATAATTGAATTGGATGAGGGAAAAATGCTAAAACATACAGGGAATTGCTCCTCCAGTAATAAAGTTGAGAACCGCTGACATAACTAAACACTTTGATCAGTATGGTAGATGAATATAAGCTATATCTATAAATTAAGGCCTTGACTGAAGGATATGTATTAGATGGCATGAAATGGTTTTCTTTGTTGGAGATGTCAGAGTCAAAAGCTTCCGTGTTTGAGAAGATGGTACCATTCAGATTGCTGAAGAAAATAACATGCTTACATTTTGTCCCTGCCGCAGCAGGGGAGCGAAAAAAGATTCTGCATACAATGTGAGTAACAATTTCCTTCAATAAGATAATTAAACATAAATATAGGAATAATCTTTTTTTATTTGCTATAAACATAAGAGTGGTTCTAAAAATGTTTGTGAGACGTGCATAAGGTGTCACAGCCCATTGTCATCTTGTAACTTGTTCTATCTTCTATTTAGATTTTATATTTATTTCTTCTTTCGACTCAAATTAATTAATCAATCAAAATATTAAAACCAGCACGGTGGTGTAGTGGTTAGCACTGTCGCCTAGCACCTCCAGGGGCCGGGTTCGATTCCCGTCTCTGTGTGCATGAAGTCTGCATGTTCTCCCCGTGCTTGGTGGGTTTCCTCCGTGTACTCTGGTTTCCTCCCACAGTCCAAAGACATGTGGATTAGACTAAATCGTGCTCCCAAATTGCCCGTAGTGTGTGAGTGTATGTGTGTGTGCCCTGCGATGGATTGGCACTCTTTCCAGGGTGTACCCTGCCTCGTGCCCTAAGCATCCTGGGATAGGCTCCAGGTCCCTGCGACCCTGAATACAGGATAAAGCGGTATGAGTGAGAATACTAAAACCTATAAATTAACTAAAAATAAACTTGAACGTTATGTGTGTTGTCAGTGGACAGATTAAGAATAAAATGTTATCTGGCTCCACTATATAATTTAAGAAATGATCACTGAAATGTTAGATTATGTTTATAAAAACTTATATGGAGAAACTTTGAATTTTTATATAGCGTATAATTTACTGTCTCAGAGTAGTCAGTTTATTATCTATTTTAATATGCTGAAATATGTTGATAATAAAATGCACTGATAACTGTTTCAGATGCAGTCCATCACCTGGCTCATATCCTATTCAAGCTTATGCTCCAGCATCCACATTTGCTTCTCAAGCTACAGGAAGTGCTTCTAGCAGTGTAGATGGTTGGTCACATTCAAGCATTATTCAACCGAACACAATGCCTTCACTATACCCTGGATATAATTTTGGGCCCATGTTTGGATCCAGCCATGGACATACACATGGTCATGATTGTGGAAATAACCACGGACATACACATGGTCATGATTGTGGAAATAGCCACGGACATACACATGGTCATGATTGTGGAAATAGCCATGGACACAGTCATCCATATCAGACCAGCAATTTTGGGGTACCAAAGGCTCCTTGTGCCCATTCTCATTTTTGCCCTCCTAAGAATGTAACGGAACAGTATTTTGGTAACCCATTACACACAAGAGCTCAAGTAGCCTCTGTGACAGCTGTCCCTGTGCTGTCCAGTTAGCATTATTCACCAGGCTCTCTGTAGCTATACATAATAAGCTAGCCATAAATCAATTTAATTTACTGTAAAATGCTTGATTTTGTGATGCTATACCTTCAAGCAGATATATGGTGCATTTTTTCTTTTCTGGTGCTTTACTGTCTTAATTCTTTTTTATTACTGTTTGTAATACTAATAATAATTACTATTTAGGAATCCTGCGTAACAGCAAAGTAAAAAAAAGATTTGTACATTTAAAATAAAAAAACTTAACCACAATAACAGTATGAATTATTATATTCGCATATAGTCCCTTTGAAAGTATTCAAGACCAAAGCAGGTTTTGTTTTGTCGTATTTTTGATTTTGCAAAACCCATCAAGCACCATGATGAAACTGGCTCTCATGAAGACCATCACAGGAATGTCAGGTGAAACCTTACCTCTGCTGTAGAGTTCATTTAGAATTACCAGCCTCAATAATCACCACACAATTTACAGCACTTCAGAGTAGAGCCTTTATAAATGCTTTGCAGAACATAAGTAGCAGGCACATTTCAACATCAGCTGTTCAAAGGAGATTATTGCATATTTTATATGCCTTTAGCATTGAAGAAAGAAAGGAAAACAATTCAAAAAAGACCATAGAATTATAAGGAGTGTCTAACCTTTTGATTGGTAGTGTACAACCAGGCCCATAAATATTTGGATCTAAAAGTAGTGTTTAAGGCTATAATCTCTGGTCAGATTCAGCCAAATGCTGCAAAACTGATGGATATCACTTTATATTGCCCAAAACATACAGGCATAGACATGGGATATTCTTCACTGGCCAAATCAGTCAGCTAATCTCAACTCAATAGAGCATGCTTTTCACTTACTGAAGACAAGACTGAAGGCATAAAGACCCAGAAACAAGCAGCAGCTTGAAGGCAGCTGCAGTAAAGGCCTAGCACCTTGATAGACTTCAAGCAGTCGTAATTACAGTGTTAGTTTGTTCAATTATTAACAAGCTACCAAAAATCTTCCTAAATGGTTACAGCCACAAGTTTGTCCAATCCCATGAATTAAAGCTCAAAGTTTTGACTTCACTTACATCTTAAATATAGAATTTTTAATTTAATATGGTGGTGCACACAATGTGTAAAAAAATAAA
The DNA here is from genome assembly GCA_030014345.1 of Clarias buthupogon. Classification (NCBI taxonomy): domain Eukaryota; kingdom Metazoa; phylum Chordata; class Actinopteri; order Siluriformes; family Clariidae; genus Clarias; species Clarias buthupogon. Next base: position 10,450,273 of record JAQMYK010000009.1, read on the forward strand.
TAAATAAATAGTTCCAAAATTTATGAGCCTGACTGTATGTACTATAGCATTTCTCATGGCCACTCAACTCTTTACCTGTCCATCACCATCAAAATCTTTAAAAAAAACTGTTATTATACTGTGTTATGTTCTTATACTGTACTACTTTTTTATTTTCAGAATCATCAAGGCTCAAATTTAAAAATAGCTCTCAAAGCTTCGGAGGTTGTATTTTGCCATTACCACACAGTAATGTATACTTTTATCTAGGGTTTAGAATTAGTTTGTTTGATGACTCAGGAGTTCTATTGGCTGTTTCACTTGCTTTCCCGTAGCATTTAATGCAAAATGAGATGTCTCATAGAATGCATTAATTATGGTTGCATCCAGTGAAATACTTCCTATTATATCTAATATGTAAAATTCTATCTTTTTCACTGTATTTCTTACAATTTAAGCCAGTATTATGTAAACATGTTTAAAATAAATAACTACGTCAGTCTTTTGACCTTTATTGAGAATATTTATTCTCTGTATTTTTACACTAACTTACTATCAGTCTATACTTCAGTTTCAATTCAATTAAATGATATTTGCATAGCGCTTTTAAGAATCATCATTGTTGCAAAGCAGCTTTATACAATCAAATGAAAAGTATGGAAATGTGAATGAAATGTGAGAAAATGTGTATGAATCAAAATGATCAGATATACTTGCTTAGCCATGGATACAGGGCTTTGCTGTCAAACTTAGTTGTTTAAAATGGGAAAATGAGTTCTGTGGGTATGTTTACTCTAAGTTTTATATTATTAACCCTTTAATTGAACAGTTTATATGTAAAAGTCTCTTTCTTCTTTGGTTCTATGATGTTCTATCTGCAAATCACTAGTCAGTGTTCAGATTGGAACGCTGTTTTGGAAGCATCCACCATTTTACTTTGTCGACTATCTGCTCTGCACCTAAGATTAAATGGGGTGGAAAAGCACTAAATTATGTGAAATGTAACATTTGCAAATCTCATAATTAACTATTTTATTACAGGCACTGTAAGGAGCACTGGGACAGGTGGCAAGTTACAGTTGTGTTCAAAATAATAGCCGTGTGTTGAAAAAAGTGAGTAAAGCTCCACATCCATATAATAACTTTTAATTTAAATCACATAAATGCATTGGACACCCTGCACATTCTATTCTGAATCACAACATG
>JAQMYK010000009.1:10468700-10495783 GCA_030014345.1 Clarias buthupogon
AGAAGCGCATGCGTGATACATGATACTCGGTGCTCGTAAACCAAGACAACGCTCGTTTTTCAAGTCAAAATTTATTTAAAATCTTTGCTCGGTGCTCGTAAACCGCGTTACTCGTAATCCAAGGTTCCACTGTATATCAGGAACGTGTAGGTCAGCTCAGTAGAGCTATTTGCGTCCTACGGTGCCACGAATTGCTACTACAGTTACCACGCCAACCGTTACGTTCAGATGTGCAGTCATTCGTGCATTGAAGAGAGCAGAAAGCGAGAGCAGCGCACAGACAGATTAGCGCAAAAAAAAATTTTTTTTTAAATAATAATAAAAATGTCACGTTCAAAAATTTGAAAAGTTGATTCGAGTTTTACGAGATGAATGGGTGGGAAAATATGCATTAATTCTTCCTGCATCAAGCTCTACGAGGCCTGTGTGTCTTATTTGCTCGGACTCTGTTGCGGTTGTCAAAAGTGTAAATATAAAACGCCATTACGAAGCTAAACATAGACACGTTGAAGAAACTTACCCCCAGCAGTCTGAGGTAAGTGCGAGGAAAATAAATTAGCTTAAAGTGCAGTATGAGCGATCTACACAGATCGCTCAAACTGCATATTGTCCTCTCTCACTCACTCACCGCCCAACAACGAGCATATGAATGTTCACTGAGAATACAGTGGATTTTAGAAAAACATAACAAGCCCTTTACAGATAGGGAATTAGTAAAGGAGTTGTTAATTTTTAATTTAAGTTGTTGTCAACTTTTAAGTTGTTAATGTTGAAATTAATTTATGTTCTGTGCAGATTTAGAGATGAAGGCATTTTAAACTGTTTCCTTCATCATATTTTTGTCAGACATTGTTACTGGTTTAATTAAATTATTTTGTACCCAAGCAACATAAAGGACAGAACAAAAGAGCATTAAAATGAGATCCAATTTGTGAAGGATGTTAATTTATGTGTGTTTATACATACGAAAAGACATGTTTATCCATATGAGAACATATTATATTTTGTTCATTAAAAATGATATCTACACCTAAAGCATCAGTGCCTGTTTTGTGTTGTCCGGACCTTAGCTGGTGAGGAGTGTTCATTTACCGGACCTCAAGCAATTTTAGTTGAAGACCCCTGCACTATACCAGGAGTATTTTTTGTTTGGTACCTCTGCTGCAATAATTCCGAGGCAAGTGTGAATGAAACTACTTTATTAATGTTTCACATTGAATTTACTGTACATGGTGATAAATGTTGCACACATTAATAAAAAAAATATACACAAATAAATAAATGCATGAATGAATGAATTAATTAATTAATTACATATCTCCACAAACTAAGTGTGGTGTGATTTTTTTTTGTGACATTGGACTGTATAGGAGTGAAGTTTTTTTTTTTTAAATACAAATTCATCAACAACAGCACACACACGAACACACATACGTTTTTTCCCCAAAACTAAATGCTGAAGTATAAGCAGCATGAGACCCTCGATGTGTGGTGTGATTTTGCGGACACTGCACTGTATAGTTTTAGATAGATTAGATATAGTATATATTTTATATTATTTCAGTTTTTCGGATTTAAGGTTATACACTGATTTTAAAAAACGATGATTTCTAAATAACTTAGATTCCATGTTTATTGATTTTGTATAGAAAGGCGAAAGTGCAATGTAATTTACCTTAGTTTATCGTGTATATAGAATCAGGCTTCAACTCTGCCCGGTTTCTTTGTTGCTGCGGTAACCAATAAAACAACTGTTAATTGGTGGAAAATATCGCAACGTCATTGTCCAATCAGTGGGCGCAGATTGCGGAGCTGTTTTTAAAACTCTCTCTGATTGGCTGAGAAGAATTACAGAAGTATTTTTGAAAACCCAGCGGTGGACCGCTGCCTGAGATGGCTGGCTGCGGGGTATATTATCTGTTTTATTGGTCGTTTTAATGTAGTTACATTGAATCTGTATGACATTATAGTCATACTGTTTTTTTAATAATGAAAAAAGAGCTTTTATGTAAATTAATTACGTTCTGCGATGTTATAATGTATATAGCTTGACAGTTTGCAGTGTCAGTTAACTGTATTCACTGTGTTTCATTATTTCTTAGCGACTGAGCAGACACTTTCAAACGCGCAGGAAAAAGAATGGCAGCAGTCGACGTTTCGCCCTGAAAGCCAAGCAGGCATTAACTCCGGTTTCTGGCAGTCAAGCCAACGGGTGAGTACAGAGGCGTCTCTATTAGTCTTAGTCGTAGTTAGTCAAGGTATTAAGTTGTCACACTTCTCATCACTGTCAGAAGGTTGGCGTTATCTAGTGTCAATGCAAATAATTAACACGCAGGAAATTTACCAGTGAACAGAACTATATGTTTTAGGTTTTTATTATTAATAGAAAAAAAAAAACATAGACATCTAAAAGGACAGACCAGGCCGGTACTTCCGGTGTCAACTTGGGTTGTTGCTACTGCGCAGGGACTCAAACGTCTAACACGACTTTCTGCTTGTTCTTCATGTGATTAATCATCAGGGTATTGAATCAAGAACAAAATATGGAAATTGCTATATTGAACATCTGCAGGACGTGGGGACTTAATATATTTTAAAAATCGGACAATTTTATGATCGAACGTTGTATGAAGAAGTGGAAGGTGAGAAGTGGGGGGGTGGAGCCTATCACAGGAGATTTAGGGCACGAGGCAGGGACCCTGGACAGGGTGGCAATTCATTGCAGCACGCACACACACCAATTATTCTAATTTGCATGTCTTTGGACTGTGAGAGGAAACTGGGGCATCTGGAGAAAACCCACCAAGCACGCGCAGAACCTGCACACAGACCCGGGAATCAAACCCGGACCTTGGAGGTGCTAGGCGACAGTATGCCACATTACAGTTCACATGGTTTCATGTAAATTAACCATTTTAAATCCTCTAAATAAACCACAGAGTCCAGTTGCCTTGACAAATGTATATTTAATATAATGTGGAATGTTTCTAAGATGCACACATGGGATTATAAACTTCCATACTCTTTATATTCAGTTAGTGTGCTCTCCATATGTTTGTCTGTCTCTCTCTCTCTCTCTCTCTCTCTCTCAGAGCACATGTGGAGCTGGCTGTAGAGAACAATCAGAAGAGTGAGAAATTATCCATTTCTCTAAGAAGTGGAAGGTTGTTCAATGTAGTTGGAAACATTCTACAGCCATGTCAGCACATAATCAGTCAGGTAAGTGTCAGTAATTAGTGAAAAGTCAGTGTTGACACTGAACCCAATTTCTTAATTCCCAATTATCTCTTTCAAAGATCTGGACTGGATTTTGCAATGTTTTATTTTTCTGGAGAGTTTATGCTCAAAGAGTGGAAATTCTTCATCAGAAGGTGGAGGAGCTTCAGAAGGAATTACAGTTACTGCGCAATAATGCTCTGGTAAGTAGAACCATGTAAATACATGCACATTTCATTAAGAGCTGTACCAAAATTAATGCAAAAGTGGAAGTTGATAGTCTCCCTTCGCGCTACAAAATGTTTATGGAAATGCCACCATTGACAAGAGCTATGTGCACAGATAGAAAAAGTTTAAAGAAGCGGAAAACAACATTCAAGACAAACTATGCAGTGGTTGATCAACAATTGTAAAAAAGGGATTTTCAAAGAGGATTCGGGAGTTGGGTTCAGCAATGGTGCAAATGCATAGCTTGTGATAAAGACTATGTTGAGTAATATCTTGCATATGTGCCCACACGTGTGGTGTGTGCTCGTTTGTATGTGCAGCGTTATTGGTTGGTTTTAAAATTACACTGGTACTTGATGAATAAGATCTCAAAGCATTTTTTTTTTCTTTGCCCCTGTTTGTGCTTGTATCTATGCATGTTTTAAGTTGCCTCCTGTGCCGGGATGTTCTGACTACCAAGGTACAACTGTCATACACCACCATCAGCACAGGTCTGTTGCTCCACCTATTGCTCTTCTTCCCCCACCACCCCCGCCTCCTCCTCCTCCGCTTCCACCACCACCTACTCAGGTGCCAAAGAGACTGCCTTTGATACCCAAGAGTAGCAACAGTCACTCCTCATTGCAGGTACTAATCAAGTTATAAAAAGTATTAGATGATAGGTTTTTCTTTTGTGTCTTTAGTAAATGTAACAGAAGTACAGAGAAAGTGAAAAGGGTTACTTATACTAGTTTTGATATTACTAATTTTGGTCACTTATTCTCATTCAGGAGAAGGTTGAACGGCATGTTGTAGTAACTCTTAAGGACCTGCAGAAAGTGCAGTTAAGGAAAGTGACTGCTAATACTAGAGTTTCGGTGAGTAAATATACTTTATTTTGTCACCTTGAATTTGAGCTACATGAAATCTTGAGACTTGAGTTTTCTGTAGATCTCTCCAGATGGAAAAAGGACCCCTCTTATCACTCTAGCAGAACTACAAAAAGTCCGATTAAGACGTGTTCAGTGTAGCTTCCCATCACCCAAGAAGATCAGCCAGAGCAGGTGAGTTTAGTATTGCACTTCATAAGGACTCAGTACGAGTTATCAAGAATTGTTCACTCAATTCCAGGGTCCCAAGATATGAAGTTCAATTCCAGGGTCTCCGCATGTTTCAAGCTGAGAATTGTGTTTGAAGTCGAGTGTATTTTTCAGTGATGCAGAGACAAAGAAAAAAAAATGGAAGTGTGCCAGAGCTCACAGAGTTTGGAGAAAAAGCAGATCAAAGGCTTTTAACGTGCAATTATTATTTATTTATTTATTTATTTTTAAATAATGTTATGCCCTTAAAATGTGCTTCTCTTGCGCCACTCGGAAGCTTCTCTGCTCAGTACAGAATTGGTTATATATGAAACTGACCAACCAATCACCGGTCATGGGCAATCAACCACTGACCGATCAAACAGTTCACCTGTTATATAAATAGAACGATATTTTTTTAGAACTCTGAAGTCAGTGTGGCAATACATGAATCACTACACAAAAGAATCACGGTTCATAAGTGAATCAATTAATTAACTTATTTATTTTTCCTATTTTCTCTACTAAAAATCGGCTATATGAAAAAGACAGTAATGGCTCTCTCATGCTAATCAGAATGAACTTCCCCTTGGGTTGAGATATTGTATTGAAAGTGATCAAATATAGTATGTGGCAGTTGATGGACTGATTTGATATAGTTGTTTTTCTACCAAGTTATTCCTATTCTTTGTTTCTGTCTTTAGATCACCAAGAAGAAGCCCCATGAAACTACTATCACATCTTAGAAAACTCCAAACTGATCGGTAAGTGAATCTGTACTTGCTAATTTTGAGTAATTTCAAAACATCATCTTTTATAATCACTTGCCTCTTGGTAATCACTTACCTTCATCTCCTTTGACAGTCATTCAGGTCAGTGTAATTGTACAGAAATTCCTGAGTGGTCACATCACACATATGCTTACACCGACATAGGTTTTGGATGCCCCTTGTGGCACCGGGGTAGCTCTGGCCCCTGGCTACATGGCCCCAGAAGACCTCTAGGGGTGTGCTGTGGTGTCTGGCACCAGGACATTTGCAGCATATCCTTTAGGTGCTCAATCAGATTTAAATCTAGGGAGTTTGCAGGTTGGATCCATAGTATTTCTATCGTGGCCAGCAATTCATGCTACTCTGACTATTCTATAGGACGAATCAGCTTTTGGTCCCTGTGGGCATTGGTAAGACCTGTCTCTGGAGTGGCTCTGGCCCCTTGGGGCGTGGCTCCACAGGCTCTCTGGATCATGGGAACCCAAGGCTAACCAAAAGCCAAGGTTAGATGTTTTGATGCCGCAAAGTTGTGTGCATAATTTAGTGAAACTGCCAACAGATTTGTATATATTCATTTTGTTCATTATTTTTACCACTTATACTGTGTAGGGTCATGGTGTGCCTAAACCTATCCCAGGGGAAAGGGCGGAGTACACCCTCAATGGGGTGCCAACCTATAACAGGGAACAAGCACACATAATCGCAAACTATGGGCAATTTTGAAATGCCAGGCAACTTAGACTGCATGTCTTTGGACTGTGAGAGAAAATAGCAGGAAACGCAGCAAGCATGGGGATGCATGTAAACTCCACCCACACAGGGCCAGAGGTGAGATTTGAACCCCTAGCCCTGGAGGTGCAAGCAACAATGCCATATGACCACGTCAGGAGTTATGTATAATTTCACCGATCCAGAACCGGATGTTGCTTTTAACTTTTAAACTTTTTAAACAAAAAAGGGTTGACTGCTTTCCAGCTGACAAGTCTTTCCAGCTGCAAGATTCTATAGTGATTATTTTACATTTGCAATACCAGCAACATTTAAGATGTGTTTTTTTCCCCTAGATGTCTAATGTTACATAAATTATTTTAAAGGAAGCATTTAGAATTTGACTTGAATCCCATTTCGATTTCTTTCTCATGGATTGAACATGACCACCAGAAAACAGCGGCTATATGAATTATAGACTTAAATTCTGATCTATACCATAATCTGCATTTGATTAAGGTTTTGTTTTATTGTTGTTTTTTTACAGAATTTTAAGTGATGCATCGCTGTGTAATAAAGAAAATGTTGAAAAAGGTCTGAAGAAAGTGTTCCGGGATTAGTGCAATAATGAACAAAAGCTTGGAAAGCAACTGACCACGCAAGTTATTTTAAGCTCATCAGATATGTTTATAATCAAAGTATTTGCATTCTTCAATTAGAACTCATGTTTTATTGTTCTTATTTGTACAGTGTATTTTTCCTGTGTGCAACCACTGATCATAACCACTGAATGCCATCAGCTGGAACCGAGACGTCAAGAAATAAGACATTTTAATGATCTCCTTTGTATTGTGCTCTCAGTGTTTGACAGTTCCCTCTGTACGTATTGGTATGGTTAGGTCAAATCCGTTTGTTTTTGCCATACATTTGGGTTTGAGATTAAAATAGGAGTATGATTTCATATTCATGCATATGAATAATTCCTGATATTTCCATCTATATGGGCTAACCATGCAAAACATGGTATCTTTAGAGGCAAACCACACAGTTTTTATGTGAGCAAACGTACTAAAGCAGATAGTCTGTAGTTAAACCAAAGTAAATAACATTTGGATGCATTTTTGCTGATAATAAATGCATCAAGTTGGCAGCCTACTAAAGTCATCCGTATGCTCAGTTGGCTTATGTTCTGCTGAGCGGTCTAAGTCATACCTGCTTTTGTGTTAGAGTTTGCGTTATTGTCTCAAACTGTTGTGAATACTGAAGACGTTTGTCTGGATTTGGTGGATAAATTTCTCTGTAAGAGGCAGACAGAATATCTGTGTAGACTTCTGGATTCTTTCTGCTGCTATTATCAAGATTTACATCATAAATACAGCTTAGTGAGTCTGTTGCAGAGACTTCCATACAAGCCCAAGCCATTACAGTACATCCAGCATGTTTGACCACTGAGGTTGTATGTTTTGGATCATGAGCAGATCCTTTTGTTTTTCCACACTGTCATTTCATCACCTTGCTTTAGTCTTATCCTGGTACCTAAGTCGCTGTGGCTCTTCTTTTCTAAATGTAATCTAGCCATCTGATTCTTACTGTTGACAAGTAGTTTGCATCTTCTTGTACAGCATCTATATTTCTGCCCTCAAGGTGTCAGTTTGTCATACTGTAAACATGTCGTGTGTAGGTTCCTGTTGATGTCAGTGACTGTTTTTTCTCACAACTTTTTGTTATCATTGTCCAAATTGCTTAATGTATAAATGTTATACCACTGCTTTCTTTCTTTATCAGAACATTTCAAATTATTTTATTAGCTATGTCCAATGTTGAGTAATTGCTCTGATCTATTTCCTCATTATTTTAAAGAGTAGCTTTTTTTAAAGTAAAGTATTAAATATTTTAAAGTAAATGCATTTTCTTGCATTTCACTCATAAACAGCTCACTTTTCATGGTTTTTTTTTTCTTCTTTTTAACAACAAATGCAGTTTTCACAGATAAAGGCCACTTCTCAATCCAAGAATACATATTCAAAGCAGTTAAATGTTTGAATAATTAACCTAACAGTAACACAATAAACACCTGTCAAACACATGTCCCAAAATGTCTAGCAAAATGAAATGGGTTCAAATAAAAGGCGTAATGTTCTAAGCATCTACATATAAATATTAAAAATAAAAATAAAAAATAAAAGGCGAAATTCTGATTATGAAACTGATTTATTTATCTTTGGATCTCAAAAAAGACTTGGCCTTGCTGTTTCAATAATTTTGGTGGGAATCGTTTTTTTTTCTGATATGTGGTTGGATGGTAGATAACCTCCTGAAATTAGCATTTACTGTACTGCAATATTACCATCAATGCTAATAACAAAGTGTTTGTGGTTTTGTTTTGTTTACTGCTTACTACATGTGGTGTAGTTCATGCTAAAACATATATTAATGTCAGATAGCAAATGGATGTTCGAGCAATTTTTATTTGTTTATGCTAGCCCTCCCTCTGCAACTCTATGCTATCATTTTGCAAAGGAAAACTGCAAACAACAACCCTCTGCAATGTGACCCAATGTTGGCATGGTGGATTTAAAGTGACCTAAAGTGTGTTAGTCTTGCTCGCCTCAACGTTCATTTATTTATCATCAGGCCAATGTTAGTCTCCACCAACAAAATCCATCTTGGTCTGACCAGCTATCAGCTGGCATTTCACAGGCCACTCTGGTTGCTTTAATGAAATGTTGTAGTAATTTACTTTACTACTCATCTTGAACAAGTAATAAGGCAACTACAAGGGTGAGTCAAATTATCTGCATTCCGGTTCTATTAAAACATCTGTTGGCTGTCTTAGAAGTGCTTTCCATTCCGGCTACCCAGTCACTGCTGTGCAGATGTGAACGTGTTACATCAGTTGATATGCAACTGTGGTGTGAGCAAAAATGGATGTGATTTGCATGAAAGAGAATAGCATGTAGTGGTTTTTATGGTCTGCAGGTATACCTTGTGCTGAAACAACTCATGGAAGAGCATAAACAGAAGCGTTTGGATATTTGCAAGCAAACAATTGCAAGCCGATACTCTACTCTAAGGAAGAGTACATGGATTCATCACTACGAACCTGAGAGTAAACGGCAGAGTATGGAAGAGAAACATCCTCAATCGCCGACTAGTCAATCATCGGCTGAAAAATTGATGCCCAAAATTTTTTCGGATTCCCAGGAGCCAGTATTGAAAAGTATCAGGAAAAAAAGTCCAGCAGTTGAGGATTACAGCTAAATCCAAGGGTGATCTTGCATGACGATGCACATTCGAACACTTCTGCCCATACTGCTGACACTCTATTTTTCATTTTGTGGTATTAAAGCATCCTTCCCAGAGTCTTGATCTTGCTTTATCAGACTTTCACCTGTTTGGTCCCCTAAAACTAGCTCTACGAGGGTGAAGCTTCACTTCCGATGAAGAAGTGAAGACAGCGGTGCATTCGTTGCTCACATCTCAGCCTAAACATGTTTAAATAAGGGAATACTAAAGCTTGTTGACAGACGGACAAGAAGTGTATTGTTAACCAAGTAGATTATGTAAAAAAATATATATGTATTTGTCTTTTCTAAAAGTCAACTAAAATCTACAACCAGAGTGCAGATCATTTTTGACTCTTCCTTTGAGGGGGGGGCTTTTTAGGCTAACAAAAATTGTCTAAATGGCTTTTTTTTCACAAGCCTGTCTTTGGCAGCTGGTACCAAGTAAGACCAAGCTGGATTTTTCAGCACAATGCCACTCAACCTTTTTTTTTTCTTTTCTTTTTCTTTTCATTTTTTTAAGAAAGTCTTTTTTTTCCATTTTGGAGTTTATGCAAGCCAGTTCATTAAATAGAGGTTCTGACTCCTCCACTACTTGGCAAATCAAAAGGAAAGAGCATGATTTGCACAACCATGTTATGATATTTGTTTGAAAATGTTTTTATATGGATTTTCGTGTTTGTATTTTTTTTAAGCCACTTTTTATTTGCGTATAATTATGTATAATATGCAATTTTTAAAATAAAGACATTCTTTAATAACTTTGGTCTAAAGTGTTAAAGTGATTAAATGTAAGTTGCTCTGGATAAGGGTGTTTATCGAATCGAATGTCAGAAATACTTTTACTTTTTTTAAGGGATTCATTTATCAATAATTTAATGTGTTTATTAATGAATGTTCCAGGCACTTTAAAAAGTAGGCCTACACATAGACATCAATACTTAGATACTATGTCTGGCTCTGCATTGTCAAAATCTACAACCATATTGGTGCAGGCAAGACTGACCTGTAAATAACAAACATGTACACAAGGGACCTGCATTTTTTTCTGTTTACAAAGCACTGTAACATTTACATTACTCAAGTGATTTCAATCAGACATTTATATACACTGCCCGGCCAAAAGAGAATCACCACCTGGATTCGACTAAGCAAATAGTTAAGAGCATTCTACTGGATAATTTCTGCAGTGATTAATATGGTTCAAGTTATTTAAGAAAAGAAACCAACTGAGGAGATTGCTGAAATTACTTTAACAATTTTAATTGGGTTAAGAATACATTACTCGCTCTCTGTGTGATATATTTTTTGCCTAAAAAGGTTCATCCTAGAACCACATCAACTTAAAAAAAAACAGTGGAAAGTGTTGCTAAACCATTACTTGATGAAGATCACGGCTGTTGTACCAGTAACATCTATGTTATGTTTCAATGCTTTTTTTGGACCACCAGAAAAGAGACTTGGTTCTTTTTGTTGACATTGTCCGGTCATTTGAGCCAGTCCCCATAGGAAACGTCACCGTCAATGTCACCACCATACTGACCCTGGAAAGACTGGTGTGTAAATAGTAATTGAAGTGAAAAAAGAAAAGTTAATGCATTGTTATTGTTCAAATAGGCCTCCCTTCAAACCATCTTTTGCTTACAGCTATACCAGTCTCAGAGCGCTTGATCTCGTCTGATCCCAGAAGCGAAGCAGGCTGTAGCTTTTTAGTTTTATTCCTCATATAAGTTTTCTTTTTTAATAAATAAATAAATAAAAGTTAATGCATTGTTATTGTTCAAATAGGCCTATTATATATATTATATTGTTCAAATAGGCCTATATATATATATAAATTAAGTGAATAAAAATTACTGCATTATTATTGATCAAATAGGCCTCCCTTCAAACCAGCTTTCTGATCTCATCTGATCTTGGAAGCTAATGTTGTCATGTCAAATCTGTCTTGTCTCAGTTAGCCAGCAAATTATGTTTCTTAGTTAGCTAGTTTCTGTTAATTAATTTTGTTAATTTATGTTGTATGTAGCACCTTGTTTGTGGAGGAACGTTATTTAGTTTCACCGTGTACTAAACTGTATATCGTTGAAGTGACAATAAAAGCCTACTTGACTTGGGAGAGTCCTTGCACATTCGTTCACAGCAGTGTGCAAATGAAGATTGTTTAAATTCCCTATAAATTCAAAGAAATATACAAGTTCAAATTCTTTTTTGAACATGCTTAACATATTTTTCGAAGGTTTACAGTAAATTTATAATAAATAATATTAAAAATAAAACAGATTCTTGATGTTCAATGTTCTGTTCAATGCCAGTTTTTTTGTTGTTGTCTCAGGTTGGATTGTTTGTATCAAAGTTTGTTCAGTTCTGAGAGTTTTGTGGAAATTTTTAATTGCTTACTTGCATTGTGGGTATAACGCGTTACAAAGTACGTTAGAGTACTTGCATTTTTTGATATAACAAGCAGTGTTGGGTGACGTTACTTTTTAAAGTAACTAATTACATTACCGTGAGCCAGACAGCAGTCATTCCCAATCCGTTATGTATGTGTGTGTGAAAGTCTTCCTACAAGCCCCACCCCCTCTGTTATCCCTGCTGTTATCTTATATATGCAATTTGACCGATGCGCAGAAAGCTGGAAATCTAATCACAGCGCCAAACTCGCTGTGAATCATGATGAACTGTACTTACAGCCACCACGTGAAACTGCGTAGGTGAGATAGGGGTATTAGTAGTTAACAGATTATGGGCCAAACTTCGCGGAGTGATGATGGTAGAATAGTTATAAAGGTCTTCACTAAAACAAGATTCATGAGGAATCACAAAGGAGTTTTCATTTTCTGCAATGGAAAATTACTCTAACTATTTACTTTTATCAGAAAGTAACGCTGTAATGTAACTGATTACTTTTTCATGACAGTAATTGTGTAATGTAATTAGTTACTTTAAAAAGTAACGTCCCCCAACACTGCTTATTTTTTGATAGACTTACAATAACTGCATATATAGAGACCTGAATCCTAACACGTACATTAAATTCAGACCTCAGCTCAAAGAATATTTTATTGACCGGACATTCTTAAATTTTAATTGAGGACCCATGCTTTAGACCATTCCTTTTGTTTTTAAAAGTACTCTTGCATGACATAGACTTTACTGCTCAACATTACATTTTTGTATATACATACAAAAACAGTAACAAAAATGGAGAAAGGAACGGACAGAAGGTTGTTCCGAGGGTGCTCCAGCTCTACTGATGGAAGGAAACCATAGTACAGAAGGCAGGATTTGTTGCCAAAGTTGCAAACTTGTGGCCTCAGTTGCTGTCAACTTTACAAACACTTTTGTATTGTAACGCTTGCACAAACATATGCACTTGAGTATTTTTGAAATGACTTGCACTGCTGATCAGGCACAAACGGCTATTGTTAAAATTAATCTATTTAGACTGGAATAAGTGTATTAAAAAGTAATAAAGAATTTCGCCGTCAGTTTGGTAAATTTGATGAAGCACATATGATCACTATGTAAGTCAGCCTTGAATACAAATCAATATTGCACTCCTAATCATTAATAAAAAGTTAAATTCAGCAATAGTTAATACATTTTTCATAGACATAGAAATAGTCCAGAATGTCTGTAATGATGTAGTCAGTTAATGAAAAACACACCGTCTCTTTTCATATATCTGTCCTTTCATTATTGCTTTTGTAATTATTTTTATTATTTACTTTTATTGACCACCACCCACATTTGTACAGGTGCTCGTGGAAACAAATAGTAGCACACAAAGGTTAATGTGAACACTTCTCGCCTTCCACTTCCACCATACAACGAAATATATTTGCTCAGAATATATGTGATTCTTCTTTAATTATTAGTCAAGAAACGTGTATCCACAGTCTTCAATTTTCGCCATAACAATTTCCATATTATGTTCTTGGTTCAACACTATTAATCGTGACTAATCACATAAAGAACAAGCAGGAAAAGTCATATTATAGGTTTATTGACATGTATGGCCGGGTATGTCCGGTCTCGGTATAAATGCATACATGCTATGTTTCCCGGAACTCAAAATCCAGCGCGTGAAGCGTCTCGTGTTTCCGCCCGGTTACTTTTAGCTGGTGTGCACGGAAACCCTGGTTCCGTCTGGGTGCAGCAGCAATGGCGCTGCCTGTGAATATCAATGTTCTTCTACAGTCAGAAGTAAATGAGGACTCTCTTTATAAAGATGAAGGCGTGTGTATTTTGGGAATATTTGGGAAAAGTGCTGTGCAAACCGGATGTGCCAAGGAGTCTCTTATAAACATCCTGTCAGACAAACATGTCTTCTCCCTGTTTGGGACCGACGAGCCGGACGGACTGAATGAACGGAGCTCGATCAAGGCGTATTATAACCAGGAAAACCGCGTGCTGTATTTGGTGCTAACATCCATTTTCGACAACCGCCAGCTTCTCCGGGCGTGTGAGTCTTTAACTTCGGGTGTCAGTCACGCCGAAACGCAGGACTTTTGGAAGGGAGCTGAGAAGGATCACTGCTTTCAGCTACTCTACCTTTTCTCATTGTGTCACATCCTGCTGTTAGTTCACCCTACCTGCTCCTTCGATGTCACTTATGACAGGCTGTTCCGGGCCTTGGACGCCCTGCGCCAGAAAACCTTACCTTTACTTCGTGGGGCCATAAAGGACTGCCCCGTGTCAAAGGAATGGAAGCTGAACTGCAGGCCCTGTCCCCCTCGTCTGCTGTTTGTGTTCCAGATGAATGGGGCAATGAGGGTCAATACATCTGGACTTGCTGGAAATTCCAATGATGCCACAGGAGTAGACAAGCCTAAGAAACACTCCCCGAGGAGGCGTCTGCAACATGCACTTGAAGATCAAATCTACCGAATATTCCGGAAGAGCAGAGTCCTCACCAACCAGAGCAGCAACTGTCTGTTCACTGTGCCTGCGAACCAGGCGTTTGTCTATGTGGTTCCCGGACCAGAAGAAGATCCGATCGGATCCCTGCTTGGACAGTTGCGAGCAAACTGTGTGCTGCGTGATAGTGACCCTGGCACACCTGGCTCAGGGCAAAGGCGATACCAACAGATGCGCCACTCTAACCGGCATCCCTCATTTAATATGGATAATAGTGGTCTTTCTTCATCAGGAGGTCAGTTATTGGACTGTACTCTTAAGGACTTTCTTTGGCAGCATGTAGAACTTGTACTGAATAAGAAAGGCTTTGACGACAGCGTGGGGCGCAACCCGCAGCCCTCACACTTTGAGTTACCCACCTACTCCAAGTGGACTCGTGTTGCCTCCAGGCTATACCAAGTCATGATAGAGAACAATGAAGAGGACATGGCAGAGATTTTCCTTAAAGTTCAGGGACAGCTCATGGTTCTCGAAGGTTTCCTGGATGCAGATGCAAAATTCTCAGAAAACAGGTGTCAGAAAGCACTGCCACTGGCTCACAGCGCATATCAGTCCAACTTGCCACACAACTACACTACCACAGTGCACAAGAACCAGTTAGCCCAGGCTCTGCGGGTGTACAGTCAGCATGCCAGGGGAGTAGCCTTCCAGCGCTATGCCTTACAGCTTCATGAGGATTGCTACAAGTTTTGGAGTAATGGACACCAGCTTTGTGAGGAGCGAAGCCTCACTGATCAGCATTGTGTGCACAAGTTTCACCTGCTGCCCAAACCAGGTAAACAGCACTGCTTACCTGAAGGTTTAGTATTCTTTGAGGAAAGGATTCCATATTACTTTAAGAACTCTAAAACTTGGCATATGCCCAGAATATCCACACGGCTGTTAACAGGATAACTAAAATATGGTTTAGTCTGCAGTTGAGTTACATCTAGACTCGAACATTTACCATACATTTTATTTTAATTCAAACAGTAGATTTTAGTTCCATATGTTTATTTCCAGGTAATTTCAAAATATCACCCAAGAGACATCAATCGATTTATTTACTATACCTGATTTTTGTGGGTCGAAAGTTTACATTCAAGTTACATTGTTCGTGTTTGGAGGCATTGCTTTTTAATTCACTAAACTGGATTCAAACACCCAGGAAAATATCTCGAGAAGCTTGTGAGGAAGATTTTCCTATTCTGAGATCTGATGTAGTCAGATGTTGTCATGGTTGTGCTCAAGCTTTTTCAGTTCTGTCCACAAAATTTTAAACGGATTCTTGTCAATGTTCAGGTCAATGCCAGTTCCTTTGTCGTTTTGTTGTTGTCTTTGGTTGATGCTTCTTTTTTTTTTTTTTTTAGCAAAGTTTGTTCAGTTCTTGGAGTTAAATTGTGCATCTTTACTAAGTGATAGAATGGATTAAATATATATATACCATTTGTTTATGGTTCTTTGTACACAGTTGATTTGCCAGGTGTATGTTTGTATACAGCTGATTTGCCAAAATATTCGTATGGTAACATGAAATATGTGAAGGTTGTACATATTTAGCATTCTTATACGTAAACATTTGTTTACTGTTAGTAAAAAATTTTTAGATGCTTTTTTTTGTACATTTTTGCACATATTGTTCAAGTTGATGTATAAAAATATACATATTAAATAGCTTTGTATAGTTTAACTGTATAACTGCTTCATATAATGAAGCTTTTTGAACTTTGAAGAATAACCCATTCTATTTGTTAATCACAAATTGTTATGCATGCATTACAACCCCAAATATGTCAGTATGTAAAAAAAAAAAAAAAGTTAAAACGGTCAACAGTAATTTGTACATTTCTTTGACTTCTTTGTACGTTCTTGTTTTGTCTGATGACCTTCATTTCATTTGTAACTATAAACTACATCCATTCCTGACATTCATGTCTGCTAGACATTCCAAAAAAGTTCGAACAGGGGTAATTTAGGACTATTGACGAGAGAAAATAATGAAACAATTATCTGATTTAAAACCGGCGATTGTAATCATGATTTTGTCCAAAAGCAACAACCAGGAAAGGCCAAGTCCTTTAGGAGCAAAGGCCAAGTCGTTTAGGAGCTAAGATGGGCAGAGGATTGCCAGTTCACCAAATGCATGAGAATTATTGACATTTTTAAAAATAAGAGTTCATCATATTTAAATAGGAAGGGCACTGGATAGTTCACTGTCTACAATGCATAACATTTGTTAAAAGATTCAAATAGTCTATAGGAATTGCAGTACTTTTGTAGAAAGGCACTTTTGGTCAAAAGAATTAATATGTCTTTTTTTGGAAGAAATGGATGCTATGCACTTGAACAGAGAAGAAAAGGGAAATCCAGATTGTTACCAGCAAAAGTCCAAAAGCCAGGCTCTGTCATGTTATGCTATACTGTTATATCAGTGCCTTTAGCAAAGATAACTTAAAGTTAAAAGCTGGAAGAAAATCTGGCATTTGCAATCTGTGTTTAATTCCATACAATGAATAACAATCTAATGAAAACTATCTCTTTGTGCAGGAGAGAAGCCTGAGGTGGATCACAACCCTCCTATTCTCTATCACAACAGCAGAGGACGTTCAACAAGTTCCTGTAATTGTGGCAAGAAGCAAGCCCCTCGAGAAGACCCGTTTGACATCCAGACAGCCAACTATGACTTCTATTTAGTCTGTAGAAATTATTTGGAAATATATTGACCATAACACTTTATGAAATTATTTGGAAATATATTGACCATAACACTTTATGAAATGTAATGGTAATTAGGCTATAAAGATGTTTGCACCAGAGCACTGTTTTCAAATTTTCTAGTTGTTTGGTCTGAAGTTGTTACAGTAGTGCCAAGTACTATTTGCATTGGTTTAATACTTAGTGTTTCTACAGTAACAGCTCATACTCTGGAAACATATGGTGGACTCACTGTGGATTCAACTATTGCACCTTACTATGATATGTTGAAGATTTCCCAGTTGGAGACATTTATTTAACATGCATGCAATGAGTAGATTTTTAGCACACGTGTTTATACACTGCCTAGGAAGAAGGCCCACACTATAAGATTTAATTTGACCCCCTTTAATTACTGCTTTGATTGCAGTACACAATGTGGTGACCCGTTCACGTGTGGAAATGTTTCCTCATGCTCCCAGAACCAGTTTTCACAATGTGAGCCTTTTTGTGCCTTTTTTTTGACCAGGCAGTATATAACAGTAAATTTTCTGCCAAGGGGAAATATCCAGCACAGAGGGTTAGCCCCAACCCTAACCCTAGCTTTTTTTTTTCAATCCCTGATAAGGGAGTGACTGTTTATAGCTGCTAGAACCTAAGTCACAGGAATTCCAAGGCCCATGTTTTTTTGTGACTGTTCTCCCAAAAAGACTTTAATAAATATTTACCAAAATAAAATGTTAAAATCAGAACATTTATATTTTTTTATTAAAATGTTTAGATATAACATTGAGGCATGCTGTTCTAAGAATATAATCAACTTTGGGGCATTAAAGGCTGCTGTCATGAGTTTTTATAGAATTTCTTATAGCAGCATGCCCAAAGATTTTATGCCTTACTCTAATGAGAGTCTTGGTCTACTCATAATAAATAAAGTAGTATGTCAATGCATTTGTCTTAACTTGCTACTAAGAAATATGTTAAAATGGTATTGATGACCAAAAACCCTTAATTGTTGACATCTTTCCTTCTGTTTGTCTTTGTAATTCTCTTGGCTGTTATTCAGATGCTTGAGGAGAAGTGCTGTAGTAAACTGGAGAGGATAAACTTCCCTGTATTCCAGGCCAGTACTTTAGACCCAGCACCAGCCTGCGACGATGCAGTCAGACCTCCAGAAGCACCAGCATCTGATGCTGAACGTCTCAAAGAAAAAGAAAGTATAACACATACACCTGGAGATAGCACAGGTCTAAGCCTCGCTCTTAGTCTTGGCCAGTCCACTGACAGCCTGGGTGCTTATGCTGATGGAGCCGATGGCCATGAGAAGAGGCCGAGTGTTGATCGACAGGCCTCCACCGTGGAGTATCTACCTGGCATGCTCCATTCCGGATGTCCTAAAGGGCTTCTTCCTAAATTCTCCAGCTGGTCACTGGTTAAGCTTGGGCCAGCAAAGTCCTATAACACTCTTGTGGGTTTGGAGCAGCCTGGCTTCCTGCCTGGCTCAGCATTTCTCCTTCCATGGGACTTGGTAATCCGAAGCCGCTCGGAGGATGATTCTAGCTCTACAGAGCTTGAGGGTGGAGTCTCATCGTGGCCGGCTCCCAATAAAGTGCCTGCTGGTAAGCGGGGCAGTGTCGGGATCGGACGCAACCGAAGGCGTGACGATGTCTCACGTGTGTATGTGGGTTTTGAGTATGAGGACAGCAGGGGCCGGCGTTTCCTCAGCTCTGGCCCAGATAAAATAGTAAAGGTTCTTGGACAGGGAGGGCCCAAGGAGCCAGCCACTCGAGCGCTGAACTCAGACATGCCCCTGTACATTCCGTCTCCTGCCCAGGGCAGAGGTATTAAGCCTCACTATGCTCAACTGGCTCGCCTCTTTGTTGTGGTTCCTGATGGACCAGTTGAAATTACGCTTAGTCCACAGGTAAATAGTCTAATTTTGTGAATCTATGTATGTAATATCTTTTTTGTTGATGATACTAAACTTCTGTAATGTTACTAATGTTTTTAAGGGAAATATTTAATTTTTAGTTTTTCTAAGACTGGACGACTTTGCAATGTTTGCAACCATTGCTTTCATTGCCCATTACTTCCCTTTCTAGCTACCTTTAGTAACTATGGGACTAGTGCTCTGGTACTTGAGACTATAATTGATCGTATTATAAAACCAGGTGAAATTTCATTTGAAGGCAGTGAAGACTTATGGTCTCAATTTGAGTCTTTACTACCCTCTAATTAAATTTCACTGGGCTTTATAATAAGACCAACTGAAATATCTTAAACCCGTGTGTTGTCTTGTCTTGGTTCTGCCCCGCTGTCATACTCAATAGGTGATTTGGATTCTACTGGCTTTGGTCTTGATCTTGTATCAATCTCAAACCCAAATCTATATGAAATAGAGATAAATGATGACATGACCACAGAGTTTTATGTATTTTATGTTTTCATTGTTTTTGTCCAAACAGGTTCAACCAGGGCCCCCTCCTTGTCCCATTTTCCATCCTGAACAGCCAGAGGTTGTGCTGCCCCCTGATGGACTGTGGGTGCTTCGATTTCCCTATGCCTATGTGACCGAGAGTGGACCGTGCTATCCCCCAAAAGAGAATCAACCCCTTGCCAGCTTTCGGGTCCTTAAGGGCATTTTGCGTGCCAACACTGCTTGTTCTCCTGCACAGTGACACACGGTACTTAAATAACTTGAGAATTTTTTTTTTTTTTAAGAGTCTGAAAATTTTCTCCATGATGTCATCACTTTTTACTGTTTTATGCCTCAGTCTATAACTGAATCATGCCCCTTTGCAGGTTTGTGATCATGAAAAGCAGTTTCAAAATCATGTTTATGTAATGCCACCTGTTAAGAATAAAAATTATGCTTTAATTGTCCAGCAGTTGTTTTAAACTGTGTATTTGAGGAACACTAAATGTTTACTCAAGTGACACAGTGATTGAGTGGTTTGTGGTTTGAATTGTTGCTATATTGGGAACTTTTCAGATGATGAATTAAGCAATGTTACTTATGTGTATTTTCCTCCATACATTAACAACCATGGCATGATGGCTATGAATAATGCACTAAAGCTGAAAACACTGGGTGGTGCTGTGTGTTTATGTGGTTCATTCGTCTTATCTGGAGTCATAAAAGGTTGGGAGGGGGGACAAAAACATCCTGTCAATTAACTGGTGTTTAATGAAGTATGAAGAAGGACAACAACGTAGGAGTTGATGTAAGCTTTGCTTTCCCTCTGCATTGGCTGTTTTGCGCTTCTGATGGGCCAATCAGGATATTGTTGCTAGGCCGTGCGCTTCTATTGGTTGGTTATCTTGCCTGTCATTCAAACAGGAGGCGGAATGATGAGCCAATGCGCCACCCTGCTGTATGTATGTATTTACAGTGAACATTTATAGCCGCGCGAGAGAATGGACGGTTTATTGAAAGTTTATCTGCTACAATGGTAGCGACTTACTGTGGCTCAAGTTGGCTTTAAAGAAGAGCGAAGATGATCCGACTGAAGCAGTCCTTTCCAGTTCTGAGGTACGATAGGTCACATTATTTTTCACATTAATACATTAGTATCATATTGTGCGGTATATTTAGTTTTGTCTTAAAGTTCGGAGTTGCGTTAATTAGCTGGTCCTTTAGATCACAGTGTAGTGTTTGACAAAGTGGACGCGTGGATCCTTTATAGATACACAGACTGTGCTTAAAATAGACTCAGCATCGATTGATAACATGAAGTAAAAAAAAAAAAAAAAACAGAAAATAAAGAAAAAAGTGCAGCCGGTTAAAGCTGCGTTGACGGTGAAGCGCTTTTCCCGGTGACTCTGCACTGTGCGCATGCGCATCCCGCTTTTTATTTTTATCTATGAATCAATAATATACTATAAAGCATCTTCTTATTGCTGGTTAATGAACTCATATTACACTTTATTCAAAAGTTAATAGTCTTCAACATTCAATATTATAAATAATAGTCTTCCATAATTGAGGACTGGAAATTCCTACAATTTTGTTCCTGAGCCTCCAATAAAGAACTTGAGTCCAAATGAACTTCCAGTCGCCTAACACACAGTATGAGTGTAAAACAATTCCTGCCGTCCCTTATCACCATAATGAGGATGGGTTCCCTGTTGAGTCTGGTTCCTTTCAAGGTTGCTCATCAGGGACAATCTGATGGTTCATACATATTTTCTCACACATTTCCTTAATTTTCTTTTGATTCTGTAAGGCTGCTTTGCAACAATGATCATTGTTAAAAGCGCTATATAAATAAAATTGAATTGAAATTGAAAACTGGCCGCCCGGAGTAGTGAAACCGGCTTAATTGTCTATATTGCAAACAGTCTTTGTTATTGTTTTTATTTTATTTTATTATTATTAAGATTTTAACATATTCCACTGTGAACATGTGAAATACCTCTGCCCATGAAAGACATTGCTTTTATCAAAGTGAAACATTGATATTTTAAATTACAGAAAAACACATTACAGATTTTTAGGAAAATACCTGAGAAGTAAATTTTCTGCAAGACTATTGATTCATGAAGTAAATGATATTTACAGTTAAATACAGGCATTAGGTGCTGTGAACAGTATTATTCTGTGTATACTTAAATGGTCTGAGAGGACGATTGTTGCGATGTGAAAACATATATTTCTAAAAGTCTTCTGTTATTTTCTACCAAAAGGCCACAATAAAATATAAAGAAAATTCACGCTTTCAGTTCATTTTGTCATTTTCAGAAGCACCTCCGACAAAACGTAATGGCTTTCCTAGGCTGCTTTGGCAAAAATAAATAAATAAATAAATAAAACTAGTGCTGGCAGTATGTGAGCACACTGCATGACATGGATCAGATAATGGGATAGACAAAGTGTAGCAGATGCTCATGGGCTCTGCTTCTGTTCTGGTAGTATTACAGGTTATTATTTTAAACTAAATTAAGCATATTAGAAAAACTGGTTATCAGACCAATGTGGTGGCCATTTATTAAGGACAAGATTAACTGAGAATAGCATATCCCTTCTGATAGTGAATGCTATTGTTATACAGGTTTATAGCTGACTTATGCATTATCACACATCTTCAAAGCATTATAAATTTCAGCTTTCAGCTGTGGAAATACAGACCCTGGAAAAGGAACAAAAAGAAGACAAAATAAGACATCTATTTGAATGAGATCGCCTTTGCAAGAGTGTGCACCTGCATTAATTACTGAATGTCTGAATGGACAATAATGGCTAATTATGCTCAAGAGCCTAATTTCAGGCAGCTGTTCCACCAAAACCGCAAACACAAAAGCTGCTTTATAGAGTTTTTTTTTTTTTATAAATGCTTCTAATCCAAGGCCTGAGTTAAATTCCTTTTGGCATGAGCACATCTCAGAGAGAAGATGGTGAATAGGGCACAGAGCATCAGCAAAAAGCAAATGAGATGGAAAAAACAAAGAGCTAGTAAAGCAGTCACCTTCCCTGTTAATCTTTTTTTATATATTGTATATTATATGAGTGACATAACAGTGCATTAACAGTTTGTCTCAGGAGCTTCAAACCTTAATTTACACAATATAATCATCACCAACAAAGTGAACAGAACAATCAAGTAAAGCTTGCATGAACTGAACCTGGGTGATTATTTTGCTCTGAACTCTCTCATCAACAAGGCATTTCCACCCACCAAATTGTTGCTCATTCAGTGTTTTTTTTTTCCCCTTCGTACCATTTTGTTTTAACTCTTGTGTAAAAAAATTCCCAGATCATCCGTTTCTGAGATAAACAAGCCTGTCTGTCTGGCACCACGATATAAGAAAAAATCACAGCGATCACATTTTTCATTCTGATGTATAATATGAATGTTGTTATAAATCCTTAATATATGTATGCAATAAATGTGCCATAAGCATAGATGCCTTTGAAAAAAAAACAAAAAAACATTAGTGTTACATACATATCTGTGCAGTTTTGTATGTACGAGGGTGGGTCAAAAATTATCCACACTCTGGTTGTAGAATTTATTTTAATTACCTTTTAGAAAAGACAAATGCATCATTCTTTGACATAATATCCTTGCTTTTCAATACACTTTGTCCATTGGTGAACAAGCTTTCATATTCTTCATTTAAAATGTTTTAGGCTGAGCTGTGGGCCACGCATGTATCAGAAGTGAATCTTCATCCTCTTAGGGCTGCTTTCAGGGGACCAAACAGGTGAAAGTCAGATTTAACATGAAAGTTTGAAATGAAGTTTTTGCAGAAGTCCACCCGTCATGCAAGTGCACCCTTGGATGGCAGTCCTCTATGTTTAATCCAAAGTTTAGGCTTCAGCTCTTTAATAAGTATTTTACTGTAACAAGCACTATTTTCCTATACTGATAATGTTCCAGTACTGGCTCTTGAGAATCCCAGTAAACCGTAAGCATCAGTTTTCCAGCTGATGGATACATTTTGTAACTTTTTCTCAGTCAGCGATTGACTATGTTTTCTTTACATATGTTGCTTTTTAATGTAGTAATGTAGTTTACTGTAGTAATGTGGTCCTGTAGTAATAAATCAGTGTCTTGTCACAAGTAATGATTCATATTAAGAAATAAGAAAATTTTACCGGTCCACATTTTGTTTTCAGATATCCAAACGCTTCTGTTTATGCTTTTCAGTGAGTTGTTTTGGCACCAGGAATCAGGAGTAGCTCAGTGGTTAAGGCATTGGACTATGGCTAACTCACATGTCCACCAAGTTGTCCCTGTTGGGCCCTTGAGCAAGGCCCTTAACTGCTCAAACATATAAAGAGATTAAGAAAATTTAAGTCGCTCTGGGCGTTATACCCTCAGACCACATAAAAATGAATCACTACATGCTGCTTCTTTCTCTTCCCTTACAAACCCGCAGTTACAAATGAACATATAACACGTTCACACCAGCACGGCAGTGATTGGGGAGACTTTAGTTCTTCATAGTTATTCTTGGTCTTCTGTAATGTTGTTACTTATTAATAAATTTTACGTTATTTTTGGGAATATTGAATTGTTTTGACAACACTGTATAAATGGGTGTATTGATGACAAATTTGCAGGGATTTAACTTTAACATGATTATGTCGGGTGACTTTACTTTTGTAGTGACAATATGCATCTGATGTAATTATTGCATAAGCATTTCTATTACTTTTCTGCACCAACTGATCAGTAACATTATCCAAATTATTTACTGACCGCCTTGATAGACAAGAATCTTTCTTTAGCCTATAGCATGTCGCCTCTCGGTCGTGCTCATTATACGGTCTTACTATGCCATTGTCTGTGAAAGAATACCGGCCCTGTTACTGTCCTAGTGTCTCTCATTAGATAATGCCTATTGTATTATTCGTCTTACTATCACCCAGTATTCCCAGCTCAGCTAAAGTACAAAGTGTGTGCCTGTGTTTGCGTGTGTTTACAACTTAACAGAAGTGAAAGCAAATGAAACACACACAATCAGTCTGCAAATTTGTGCGAAGGTTTCTTGTCAAAGACTGGTAATACTGGCTTGTATTTTATTGTAGATTAGGACTAGTTTTATTTTTGGACTTGTTAATGAGCTGAGAGCCTAACATTCTTTCTGGATTCCTGAGAACTTTCTTGTTATTTTTTCAGAAACTAAAACTATTGAGCAACTACTGCCCTACCATCATACACACATACAGTACACACACTTGGGGTAATAAGCATGCCTTTTATGTCCCTTTCCTCCAAAATAGGAGTGATCGCTCCTCTTTTAAGTTGCACCACGGCCCTCACCTGTGTGCGTCACTGTTTTCCGTGTGAGCTGTCCTGGGTAGATCGTCCATTCCCACTGCGCTCCTGCGCCGTCTCACCTGCCACTGCTGCCATGACGCGCTCAAAGACCTTCCAGGCCTATTTACCCAACTGCCATCGCACATACAGCTGCATTCACTGCAGGGCTCATTTGGCCAACCATGACGAGCTCATCTCCAAGGTTGGTACCAGCCCTTTTATGATGTTTTATCCTTGGTGTTGTTTGATTTATGATTCAAATAAGCATATATTGATATTAAATTCAGATCACTGTGATAACCTTTAATTATGGTTTTGCATTATTATGTACAAAACCACTCAGAGAGGGAGGGAGAAAATGGATCTTTAACCTCTCTAATGAGGCTTGCCTTTGCTTTACACGCGTGCACATACGTGTGTTATAATAAACAGTACAAGCACGTTGTACACACACGCATACAAACACAAAATAAAAGATGTTTTACATGCATACACATTCACAGTGTAATAGTTATACCAGATGTTAATTATACCAGTAAGAGACGCGCACTAAGACCGAGCAGGGGAGACGATTACCCACAATTCCGCAGTGCAAGAGAGAGAGAAAACATTGGCTCAGTTGTGATCACGTAACGCTTTACATCAAAACAAGAAGCACATGCGTGATACATGATACTCGGTACTCGTAAACCTAGACTCTAAATTAGTAAATGTAACACAAATGCATCATGTATATTGAATATTTATTGCTCAATTTACCAAACATTGCATTTATTTCATGATAAATGATGCTACCTGAGATAAAATACTCATTACACATCCACAAACGGAGATACATTTTGTCCAGGATTAGCCTCGTAACTCTGCTGGATGCTGAATAACCTCAAATCTCTTTAATTTTTGGCAGTAGGATACTGATAAAACCTAGCCTCACAGGTTCTCCCAGGTTTTTGACCTTGGATGTCGTGGCATTCCAAAGCACAACACTTGTCTAGCATTTTAAAACCACAGACAGGTTGCCAGACAAAATGCCAGCTGGTCTGGTCTAACATCTGATCTGACGTCACTTGCAAGTGCTGTAAAGTGTAACATTTTTCAGTCAGAGACAGGAAAAGTTAAAGAAGAGAAGAACATGAAGTGGTCCAACTGTCCAGCCTATGTTTTGATCTACTGTAGGGTTGCTTTATTTGATCAGGTCTAGCCATAGCTAGTTATGTGGTAATAAAATGAAGTCAGCTGATGACCTGAATGTACTGAATGACCAGGGTGTCACATTAATTGAGCTTTCTTCCTTTATGGAACGGGCATTTTTCCAGGACTCAAAGTGTGAAACAGTGTGTCGGGGAACACGAGGAATCATTTTCACACATGACCTGGCCATCACATTGCATGTTTAAGGTTGATCAATATTTTAGTGTTTTGACCTTTAGTATTTAACTACTTAGTAAACTAGATAGCTATTTAACCATACAGTATATGCATTTTCAATAACATAAAAAAAATGCCTTTTGGATTTAAATAAGAAAATACTTAAAAGACAATGGATTGTATAATTACTGTAGTGATTATTATGTATGCAGTAATGCAATGGGTAGCATCGGAAGACATATCCTGTTAAGCTGTTACTGTTTCTCAGAAGGGTTAAATTATTGGCCTGCATGAAGCAAAGAAAACAACCAAGGAGATTGCTAAAAATTACATTGGGTTAATAACTGTCCAGCACATTAATAAAACATGAAAGTATAGTGCATCAGTTTTGGGCATTCAAATCCTTTTTGAAAATCCATTTTGTCACAGTTGATTGTTTGCCTTGCTGATTGCAGGTCTTTAGTTAGCAACCTAGTAACCCAGTGTAAGGATCTATCCAATGACGGAAACTTAAGCACTTTTGGAGTCACCCTGGATAAGAGCAACACCTCAAACTGCTTTGGGACCTGTTTACTAAATTCCTCATGCTAAAAACTATCTTTAGGGAGAAATAAGCAACCTTTAAGGGGTATTGAGTTTTAAAGACCTGTGGGCTGGCCTGAGGATTAGTTTGCATGCCAACTGTGTACAGTAGGTAATTTACTTAACTGACAGCCCTCTCTTTGCAGCACTGGTTAGTTTATTTAATAACGAACTGTAGTGTTTAGTGAACAAGTCCCAATTTTTTAATGATGAATTTTTTTCTTTCTTTTTTTTTTTACCTTATTTTAAAAATAAGGTAAGTTCAAAGCAAATGCTGTTTAAGCAATTAAACAATGGAAAATGTAAAGAGAAGGGGAGGGAAGCAATTTACAGAAACGCAGCTCAGACGTAATTATTGTATCGATTTCTATGACAGAAATTGATACAATATTTTTTAAACTAAGGGATGGAATATGTGTGCAAGTGCTATATAGTTTATATATATATATATATATATATATATATATATATATATATATATATAAGTTTCTAACTCAGTGCTCAGAT
>JAQMYK010000009.1:10503885-10517219 GCA_030014345.1 Clarias buthupogon
CAAGGGAAGCATGTATACTGAGAACAGCAGAGGTCCTAAAACTGACCCTTGTGGGACCCCATATTTCACTGGCATTACACCAGACTGTTCTTAACTTACAGAGAATCTGTCTGACAAGTGGCCTTTATTCCATCATACAGTATCTGGTTTGATCTGGTTCCCTGGAGAAGAGAGAGAGAGAGAGAGATTTATGTGCAAGGAGAATAGGGGACACAAACATCACAGATTTGCAGAGCATTACATTTTAGGTAATGGAGGACTAATGATAAATGCCCTTTTCTGATACAGCTGGATGGTTAGTCTAAGCATGACCAGGTTAAAAGCATGAGGTCAGCAAATACTATGTACCATCTGCACAACACTAATAGGTGCATATGGCCAGTTAGAGGCAGTAATTGCTGCGGTTGGGGAAGGTTGCTTAGGAGACTGGATGTAGTCAGAGTGGAAAAGAGTGAAGGACAAGCCAATAATAATAATAATAATAATACTGAGCTTTTTGAGGGCTGAATTGCCCCAAAATCCTACAAGAGCCATTAAAAAGTTCTCTCTTAGGTAGCATTCTTTAGTAAGCTGTTCTTCAAGATTGAGCAGGACTCTTATGGTAAACAGTTGAACTTAAGATAACTTAAGTAAGATAGTTGAACATGTTAAATCATGTTTAAATAAAAAACCATAATGTCTGATAGTACCCCTATGTATGTAAGGCATAATGGAAGTCAAAGCACATTAAATTCCATACAAGCACAACAAGCTTTACAGTAGAGATGTGATCAATAGCGATTAGCAATCCTAGCACATTGTATTCATCCTTGATTCATATTCCGGTCTTTTTCAGACTTTTCTGTTGTTTCTGGAATAAAACAAAACAAAAAAATCACTCAAATCTAATCAACTACTAGATGTTGTCAGGAACTGGAGTCAGATACAAATGCATATACTGTTTAATCAGTGCAATCCAAAACATACCCAAAGGTACATGAACAAGAACAAGAACTAGGTAAACACAGGGACACAAGAACAAAATGTGAAATAAACGAACACATTACAAATGGTTCTTCCACTTATTTTTCTGTTTCTTGGCAGCTAATCCGCTATATCTGAAGATTTAATTGATTGTTTAGAACTGATTATTAGATATTTCCTTTCCCATTTATACCACCGTGCAATCCAGAGACAACATACTTATGATTCTTTTTTGTACATTGTTTATACGCTGCTGGCCAAAAAAGTCTCAAACTCAGATTTATTTAATCACTCACTCATCTTCTACAGTATACCACTTCATCCTGTATTCAGGGTCACGGGGGTCTGTATTCAGCCTATCCCAGGAGACTTAGGGCAGATGAGGCAGGGTACACCCTGTACAGGGTGCCAATCTATTGCAGGGCACACACACGTATATGAAAATTGGGAACGCCAATTAGCCTAACCTGCATATCTTTGGACTGTGGGAAGAAACCAGAGTACCCGGAGGAAACCAGAGTACCCAGAGGAAACCCACCAAGCACGGGGAGAACATGCAAACTTCATGCACACAGAGACGGGAATCGAGCCTGGCCGGGAATCGAACCCGGACCCTGGAGGAGCATGGTGACAGTGCTAACCACTACACCACCGCCTTAGTTAATCACTTTTAGCTTTAATATCAGCACACAATGTCTTGGCCACTTCATGTGTGAAAATGATTGTTCATGCTCCCAGAACCACTCTTTCACGATTTGAGTTGTGGTCATTCAGATCATCAGATGACTTCATTTTATTGCCACATAACGTTGCTGAGCCTAGACCTGACCAACTGAAGCAACCCCAGATAATAACACTGCCTCCAGAGGCTTGTACTGTGGGCACAATGCATGATGGGTGCATCACTTCATGCGCTTATCTTCTTACCCAGATGTGCCCATTTCTCTGGAATGATAATTATTTCCTGATAATTATTTGACAGTGTTTGCCTATTCCTCCCCTATATTTGTTACATACCCATTTTCCCTGTAATCCAGATTACTTCCTTGCACCCACAGTGACCCATCATCCACATATAGCAACACTTGGTTCTATTTGTACAAATGTGTCATCAGTCATTAAGACACATAACAAAGGACTGCATGTGGTGTCCCATTCTGGATACTTTGATTCTCTTATTTTGAATGAAAAAAAAAAACACGCCTTTAATGTAAACTCTTTAATGCTTCTTTAATACCAGTACAGCCAAGGCTCTTTCAATATTAGTTTTAGCTTTCTTAATGTTGTCCTTCCCTTGTGAAATCCACTCTGAGAAGGTCAGAAAATATTTAAACAGTGAACTTGGTCTGTACTTCGAAATCTGATGCATTTTTGTCATGTTTTAATATTGGAATAATAAGAGAATGTTTCCATGTACTGTACTAGTATTTTACATATTACCCATTTTTTTGTTAAATAGTCTATGTATTATAGTATAATTGTACTTCTTGTTATGTGTCATTTATTCATTGTGTTACACATCTGATCCGTTCCTGGAGATATATCTAATATATTGAAATTAGTTCATAGGATAGATTCACTATCACTTCATTAGATGTTCTTCTTTTCTCCATAATTCCTGGAAGTCTCTTTTCGCTTTATTGTATAGCCTTAATTCATACATTTTCAGAACTAAGTATTGTCATAGATGGTTCTGATAATAGTTCTGTCTTTTCCAAAATGCTAACTCCTATTTCATTCTCACCCTTTATGACACAAACATCTTTTTTTATGCAGTTAATTTTTTTTAACAATGCCTCATGTCCCAGGCAATTGATGTTCCCATTCTATTCTGTTACACTATTGTCTCCAATATACTCGCTTTGCTCTGTTATTTGTTTTTGTTTATGATTCATTAATACTTCTATTGTGTATTGACTGTACTATTGAGTTATTTTTCCTACTTGTTTGCTACATTCACAATTCCACCATGTAACATCTTCCTCAATCACTTTTTTCTTTTTTCTTGCTGATTTTATGAATACTGTAACCAGTGAATTATTAATTCCCTCTATGTCTGCTACACTGTAATTTAAATGTTTTTCCAATCTTCCATTATTAAATTTTGACCTTGTTTCTTTAAGTCCTTTATCTTTTTCTATTTCATTTTCAGTTTTTTTGTAACTGTATGTATAACTGTAACTTTGCGACTGTATGTTTTTGTTTGAAGTGATAGTGAATATTTCCCTGCTTATTAGGTTTAACTTTCTGTATTTTATAGTATAACAAATGTTCTAAATAATAACACTGACCTTGTCTATACTCAATTGGGCTTTCGTCACATTTAGTTCACTATCCAATTCTTATGAACTGAAATTTCCATACTATTGTTTCCTCTGTTTATTATTCCATCCATCCCCTTTCCCACCATTTCTGCTAGCTTGTTTCTTTCACCACCTGCTATCTCCCATCCATTCACAGTCTAGCTTTTGACATCCATCAACATACATGCGCATCTACTGACGCCACAATAAAGAGTGCTGCAGAGAGAGGCCTTATATACATTAGATATAAATGTGGCTCAGTTGCTCTTAGTCTTGTATGGGCTGAAGGGTAATGTAATCCTGACAGAATTACAAAATTCATCTTTAAAAAGTAGATGCTTTTTAATACCCAATAATTTTAGTTATAATTTTTTAAAAATCATTCTTTTCTTTATGTCACAGGATGGATTTCTCTTTTTCTTTGATATCCAAGTCAGATTTTGCCAGGTGGCACTCTATATCGCCAGCACTTTCAGCAGCTCTTTTTAAAGCTTGTGATGTTCTGGGCTGACCTTCCTAAGGCTATAAATAATTTTAAGCTAAGACTCAGTAGCAAAATTGATTATTTACAGAGGATATTGAAACGTGATGAACACCATTTTTACTCTCACTTGCTTTACTGCTTATCCTGTGGGAGACCTAGGGCCTATACCAGGGGACTTGGGGCATTAGGCGGGATACACCATGGATAAGGTGCCAATCCCTCGCAGGGCTAAAGCATGCACACACACACTACAGGCAACTTGGAAATGCCACTTAGCCTAATCTGCATGTCTTTGGACTGTGGAAAGAAACTGGAGTACCCGGGGGAAACCCGCCAAGAAGGGGGAAAAACACAGCTGTAAACACAGTGTTTCTGGAGATGTATTCTTGCCCAGGAATCAGAATGGTGAAAATTTTGTTTAGTACAAAGTAACTAGTGAGAGATATCTACCGGTGTCCTTTCCACTAATGTTCAACATTTAAATATGGTTTTCTCACATCAGTAAGTGCTGTGCTGCTCTGCTAACTTACACTATGCGGTTGCTGCAGAAGAAGTCGCCCTCTAGTGGGGAATATGTGGAAATGAACATACGACAGACGCCTGTGTCCTGAAGCTGGGAAGCTTTGCAAAGCACTGTAATTGTTACATACTACTAATAACATAAAACATAACATAACATAACATAACATGGCATAACAAGTCTAATAATCTGTTTAAAAAAGAGTTTATCAATAATTTACAAAAAGACATCACTTTATAGAATACTGTAAGCAGGTATGATAACTTGTATAAACCAGTTCAACATTCCCAGAGTAAATAATAAAGATAAGAGAATATTGTATGGTAGTTTTTCCACAGATATTATTATTATTATTATTATTATTTTGGTCTAAAAATAGAATAAGAGTAATATGTACTATTACAATCTTAATGGAAAGGCAACAGGTAAAATTTCTTATTATTATTTGTAATTAATTCTGATTACTATATTGTTAATAACTTTTGTATGAAAACAGCTGGGTTATTTGAACAATTTTAGCGGCTCATCCGTCATAAATGACCGATTAAGATTAGCATAAAACTACATTTCCCAGAATTCATGACAGCACGTCAACAGCGTACGCTAAAGAACGGAATTATGGGATATTGTCCCTCGGCGGCGCGGTGCCGCCATGTCTCCTGCAGATAAACGGCGGCTAGCTTTTATCTCTCTACTCGCTATTGTCCTGCTTTTTCTTGTGTTGACGTGCATACCAGCATATCTGTACATACTTTTCTTTTTTGTCGTAACTTGTGTCGTTTGTTATTATAAAGCAGAGGAGTTTCAGCTTTTCGAGAGGTTGGGCCTGAATCCCCGCTGTTGGCTGACAGTTCCTACCGCTCTGCGGCGCTGGTTGCCGGACAGGACTTTCACAGGCGTCCCGGCGGCCGCGCGGAACAAGACTCGAAGTAATAAAAGCGATGTTAGAAATTCTTTAGCGTCTCCCATCGACAGGAGTTTTGCCGGCTCTGTTTACAGGCGAGACCCAGCGTTCAGCGACACCGTGTTCAGCCCTCGGAACATCCTCATGGGGAGTTATCTCAGTAAGGCAGAAAGTCCCTCGGGCACAGGGCGGCCCGCTGGATCTTCGGGCTCTGGCGGGAACCCCAGGGAACAGCTCCGGGAGAGACTTATCCGACCTAATCACGGAGTCCCTACTCCAAACAGAAGACTGTCTTTTGGGTAACGAAAGCTCGAACTACCTAACATTGCTTGTGTTGCGTGTGTTTATTCCCTGTTCCTAAATCATTAGTGCACGAGAGTTTCACCACCAGCCCGACTGCAGGGTCACCAGACTGTCCACCCGCTAGATTGTTCTGCATGCAACAGTGTCCATGATTTTTTTTTCCCTCCAAGATTTGAAAATGTGGGAGTTCCCTCTGGCACATGGAGCTCTCTGACAGCGTTAGCATAGCTTCCTCCTCAGATATTAACCACAGCTCTGGGGTAATTGCGTTCAGAAAGTACATTACTTATTGAAAGTGTTAGTGAGCAACAATCTGTGAGCATTTTCAATACAATTCATAATGACACTGTCAATATTACAGACACCAAATATTAGGGTTGGGAATCACCAGTCACCTCCTGATATGATGATATCACGATACGTAGGTGCTCGATTAATATTGCTGCTCTATATGTATCGTGATTTAATATATTTCCCGATTTGATAGCACAGTTATCCTTTTTTTAAAAATATATCATTTTAAACCTTTAAAACAAGTTTAATGATTAAATAATTGTGGCCCTTTCCTGTAACATTAGTTTTCTCATTTAAAAACAAAAAAAATACAATAGTTTAACATTTAAGAGCAGCACGTATCCATCATCCACTATAATTATTTGTAAGGAAACTTGGCAAATAATTCATTCCTACCACATAGGATGGCAATCTGTAAATAGTTCAGTGTTCCTCCCCTAGTGTTCTAAAGATCCTTTTATTTCCTCGAACGTCTCCAAAGTCTCAAAACTCAACTTGACGGTGAGCACACGGGTAGAATGACTGCGAGGACACAGGCTTCTAATCCACATGATATTCAACTCATTTGCGCTCGCTATATATTGAGACTTGTGTAAGTGTGTGTAATGAGTGGGTTAGAGGCTAATTTACTTGCAGAATTTTTTTGGGGGGGGGGGATCAGATTTTTACCTCCAATGATTTTAATGAGTGTTTACATTTTTTTAATTATTATTATTATTATTTTTAATGTAATGCCATAAAAATCTGTTTCTGTTGCAGCGCTCGGAAGCTTAAACCACATTCCGTTTGTAAGATAAGGGTTGACCATGTGTTGTACAAAGTTTTATGATGTATATAACGTACACTATACACTCATTCTACTATCTCTCATCATATGACACCAGTGAACCGGTGGGAGCTGCAGGGAGGTTCACCATCACCCCTCAGAGACATTATCCGCTGCAGCAGTTAGGATCCTCTCCAGTGGGTGTCTTTCCCCCAGCTCAGTGGGACAGCTTCCGCAAGAAGAACATTCTCACACAGCGCAATACACCTGTACACAGTCCAGTTACAGTGAAGATCGCAAGACCGGACAACACAATACGCTCACCATTGTGAGTTAAATTGTCAACGCTGCAGTATTACCTTTTAAAATTTGATTTACATGTAATCATGTACTTTGCTGCAAGCAAAGTTTCTCATGTCGAGTCTTGAGTAATGTTACTCAGTTTAATGCTGCATTATAAACTTATTCTGGTGTTTTGTACGTCACTGAATGTTATGTGTAACTCTGTGTGTAATATGTTTGCTTGCAGTTTTGATCAGCTGAATACCAGTGGAACAGTTCCATCCCCGGGGTGTAAAGCCCGAGCCGACCCCTGTTCTCGAGAAACTGTACTGAGCGTGCTCAGAGCAAATCGTAAGCGTGATGTTGATGAGGATGATGAGGATGAGAGAGCGCATGAAGCAGGACAAAAGACCAAAAGGAGGTACCTGTTAGCTGTGCACTGCTTATATAGACTGGTATATGAACAGCTTTTCACTGACTGAAGGTATACTAAAGTATATTTCATGGTGGGACTCATCAGTACAAACTGTGCACAACTTTATGTTGAGCTGCACCAGTCAGTGTTGTAATTCACAATGGAACAAATCATTTGTCAGTTTGTTTCCCCTTTTTTGTTTGTCGTTGCATTCTTGATCTTGAAAGTAATGAGAATCTCTTCCTTTTTTCTTTTTTTTTTTTCATCAGGCGGAATGACAGCAGTGAAAGTTCCCAGTCAGTTTTTGAGCCACTGCTGGCTAATGGTGCTCCAGCTCATCTCATACCAAAGTAGGTTTTGCTTCACTGTTTCACTATTGACTACTGTTTGACTGAATGAACAAGAACTAGGTGATTACGTCAAAAAGTCGGTTGTTTTGTAAAAATTGTAAAAATTACAAAATTCATTATTTCTTTATTAATATGGGCTTAATGGGAAAATAGTAACAGCACCATCTACAGCAAATAGTGCACATACAATAAAGTTTCCCATTGCTCTATATGCATTAATTGGACATAATTTAGACTGGCACATTACCAAGTGGCATTATAGTTTTCAGAAACTTGTTCATATGACTTTTCACCTGTGCTAATTCCAAATCTCTTAAGTGATATCTGAACGTTTTTGTCCAAGCTCTGCCCTTAGCAGCATGCTGCCTGTTCTATGTAAAAAATTGAAAAAAAATTCAGAGAATTATGGAAAAGTTATAGGCTAATCAAAGCCGACCAAAGGAAAGTAATAGCAAAGCATCTTTCCAAAAT
Source organism: Clarias buthupogon (assembly GCA_030014345.1). Lineage (NCBI taxonomy): Eukaryota > Metazoa > Chordata > Actinopteri > Siluriformes > Clariidae > Clarias > Clarias buthupogon. Next base: position 10,511,941 of record JAQMYK010000009.1, read on the forward strand.
TTTATCTGAAAAGGGACATGCATGAGCATTTAAAAAAAAAAATCCTTAGTGCATTATTATAACGCGTTACTGCTATAAGCATATTAATGATTTCTCCTTTCCTTAGACCAGGAAGTTTGAAAAGAGGCTTGAATGTCTCCATGTTGGAGGAGTCCACATTAAAGAGATCTCGGGCCTCTTCCATTAGCTCAGTTAGTGGATGTCCTGTTTCCTGTGGCGTGCCTGGATCAGCTCGTAACCCTATTCGTAGCTCTTACAGTTCCTCACAGGGTTACCCGCAGGTAGCATACCTTACTATATATTTACACAATATTTCTCAGACTATTTTCTGGGTACATTCTGAAATTTTTGCTGTTTCATCCATTTTCCGTTTTATTATAAAACATGTACAGTGATTAATCCCAAGATGCAACCTTTTCATTTCAGTTTTAAGGCAAATATAGTATAGTGTACAGTATATAAGTATATAGTATATATGAGTAAAATAATAATGTTTAATAAGTATAATGTTCTTCATACTTTTTGTCTTTTGAAATCCAATGATAAATCCTGGTTTTAAGTAAAATGTCATTAATTTACTGTTTGGTCTTTATGATTTTGAAGGATTTAAAAATATGATATTTGAAAGTAAATTCTGTTTATGTATTTACAGAGGAGCTTGGCATCTAATATAAGTTCATCTCCTCTTGTAAGCCCGGGATCATCGCAATCTCAGACTCCCGAGAGGGCGGCTAAAAAGCCCAGGTATGGATTGCAGCACTTAAAGAAAACACAAAAAACCATTCTCAATTAGTAGCTTCAGCTTCTGTTGAACAAATCAGTAGCTTATATATGTATATATATGCATATTGATTTCATAGGGAAGAAGATGAAACTTTAGGAAATTTAGATTCAGCTAGTAACACCAAGATGGCTACTGAGACTGCCCCTGGCTCTGGTAAGGCCCTGTACTTTGCATGTAGAATCAGTACTTTTTTTTTTCTTTTTTTTTTTTTTACCAGTATGAACAGTAACATTTCAATATGTCATTGTATTATGCATGTGATAATGTAAACAAAAATAGCAGGTGTAGATGTCTAATGGTCTTTATATAAAAGTATGCCTTAACAGAAATTTAAATACTAGATATATATGCTGATATTTTAGAAATTAGCAAAGCTGAATATTGTCATAGATAAAAATGCTGGTACAAGTTTACTCAAGTTCATTTCACCTTGATAGCCATTATTGTAATCTAAATCCATTGAAATAAACAAAATGTGACAGATGTTTGATAATAGTGCTGTGAGTGCTGTGCAGCAAACAACCATAATGTGTTTGTCATCCAGGTAAATGCACTCCTTTGCCTGATCCCCCTGTTACATCTCGGTCAGACTCTGGAGGAAGCAGTGGCAAGCGGAAACGTAAAATCCAGCTGGTGTCCATGTGCAGAAGTGACCAGATATCTTTGGTTTGTAACACAAATTTGTTTGTTACAATAAATAACAGCCCACTTTAAAATTATGACCATTTTATAAACAAGCGACCCACTATAAATAATTACATTTAATTGACATTCAATGTGTGTGTGTGTGGTGTGAGTGAAGGAGCACGGTGTCAAATTACACACACACACACACACTCTCTTGCCTTTACAGCCCCCCTCCCACCCCCTCCTCCTCTCGGCTTCGCACACACATACACACGGACACTCTCTACCTTTGAAAAGAATCACGACAGAGCAGAGTTTCTGTGTAAGGCAAAGTGAAACATGACAGGCTGATACAGAGAGGGAGAGAAAAAAATTATTTTTAAAACAATACACGCACTTACAAACACAAAATATTTTACACACACACATGTGGTCACAGTGTTATTGTACACAGTACACACGTGCACGGATGTTGATTATACCAGTGAGAGACGAGCACTAAGACCCAGCAGGGGAGACAATTACCCGCAATCCCACAGCGCAAGAGAGAAAAACCGCTGGCTCAGTTGTGATCACGTGACGCTCGGCGTCAAAACAAGAAGCGCATGCGTGATACATGATACTCGGTGCTCGTAAAACCAAGACAATGCTCGTTTTTCAAGTTAAAATTTATTAATCTTTGCTCGTCTTGCGGAACACTCGTAAACCGCATTACTCGTTCCACTGTATCTCCCACAGAATTCTTAATTTAATTATTAAATAATGTTGCAATAATAATACAATGATATGACCCACTGAAATTATTGTAATTATTAATTATTGTAATCCTGTTTTAAAGTCTCCTTTTGTTTAAACATAGTACTTTCCAGGACTTTCTGGGTGGTGAAAATTTTATTCCAATAAACATTAGTACTATTAAATCCAATTGAATGTCAAAATGCCCCAAAAATCCCCAAGTCTGCCTGTGATTTACAGCTCTAGCAAAAAGTGAAATCACTGTGTTGCGTGCCAGTCACAGTTTAAAATATATATTAAATCATTGGTGACGGTCAATGTGGGTGACAGTCAATATAGATATTGTATAGAAATGTAAGCATGGGAATCGGTATAATTAAGATTATTTTCTACTTTCAGCCTCCACCACCTGAACTGGGCTTCACAATCACTGTGAAGGACTTGGATATGGAGAAAAAAGCTGCTCTTACTCAGATCCAGAAAGTCCTTGAAGAGCCTGGTGAGTGGCTGTTCTCTTGTGATTCTCTTATTGATTGATTTTAATAGAGCAAATGATTTTACATATGCAATTGTACTAAGCCAGTGCTGTACTGCTAATGTGGTTACAGTTTTGTGGCCAGAAATAACAAGGTTATGATTTATGCTGGGACCAGTCAAACTTTAAGAACCTGTCTTTCTACCAGCTACAATCTTACATTATCCGATGTGGAACCTAATGAAATGTGGCAAAATAACCATACTTCAGACTTTTATGATGCCATCAGTTGCATCAGAAGAAAAATTATTTTATTACTTTTAGATATTTATACTAAACAGATGGAGGCTCAGTTTTTAATTAGCACAAGCAATGTGACTGCTGCTCAGTTTTTGGGAGTTGCCAGCAAGCAGCATATTAGTGATGGGTCGTTCATGAACGATTCATTCTTTTTGAACGAATCTTTAACATGATTCAGATGAACGAGTAGTCTCGGAGAGTGATTCGTTCATTTTCTATTGGGCACACATGCGCAAAGCATCGCAAAACCTCCGTATGTTATATACAGGAAACAGAAATGAGTACCTTTACCTTTGAGTCTTTTCGGTCCTGAGTCATTCGTTCTTTTGTCACGTGACTCCCATAGACGCTAGGCAGTGCAGTACACAGGAAACAGTATTGAACGGTTCTGCTAGTGAGTCTCCGAGTCCCGAGTCGTTCGGTATTTTGTCACGTGACTCCCATAGACGCTATGCAGTGCAGTGCACAGGAAACAGAATTGAAAGATTCTCAGCAATGAGTCTTCAAGTCTCGAGTCATTCGTTCCTTGGTCACATGACTCCCATAGATGCTATGCGGTGCAGTAGATTCAAAAGAACGAACGACTCCGACTTCAAGATGATGAGCTACTCATTCTGTTATAATATTATAATATTTTCATAACTGGAACTATAGCCAAAATTTGTAGACGTATTAGGGGTATTTTTATTGAAAACGTAACATTTTAATTTATTTCTGATCAAAAGAACGAAATGACTCAAAAAAAGATTTTTTAATTTTGATGAACGAGATTCGAAGAACCGAGTCACTAAAATGATTCAAACTTGCCATCACTACATCATATTCCTTCATACTATTTATTCATTGTCCTCCAATTGATGTTTAATAATGTTAAATACCCCCCATTTTCTGAATGAATTTCTCTAGAGCCAGAGAAGCCAAGCCAAGCCCCTCATTCATCTCCTCCTGCTGCTCCTTCTGTAGGCATATTTTCCCAGGTAGCCTCATTTTCCTCAGCTTCAGCTGCCCCTGTAGTGAGTGCTAATTCACTGGCCTCCCTGACCACCCCAGCTGCTGGTCTTCCACCTGCCGCCACTGCAGTTTCTACCCCAGCTCCAGCACCAACTATTGACCTCACAGTTGCTCCATCCAGCACAGTCAGTGTTGCACCAATCCAGACTGCAGTACTGCCTACACCTGCTACCAGCACCACTGTAGCAGCTACGCCAGTGGCTAATCCACTACTGGAGTCTCTGAAGAACATGAAGAGCAGCTCTCTAATAAGTGCTCCCTCCCTTATAGCTGCGACCTCTGCAGGTATGGTGCTCAAAAATTATCGGTTCTAAAAAGAAAGCTTATTAAATATTCAGCTCATGTACGAATTGAGTGCCTTTTAGTTAAAAATGTTTTACCATTCTTCCAGAAGCGCATTTGTGAGGTCAGACACTGATGATGAGAAGGCCTGGCTCGTAGTCTCCACTCTAATTCATCCCAAAGGTGTGGACCTTGCTTTGTGCACTGGTGCACAGTCATGTGGGAACAGGAATGGGCCACCCCCAAAAAGCATGAAATTGTCCAAAACCAGGTCCATAAATGTGGAACAATTCAAATGGCCTACACCTGACCTCAAACTGATAAAACACCTTTGGGATGAATTAGAGCAGAGACTGCGAGCCAGGTCTTCTTGTCCAACATCAGTGTCTGACCTCACTCATATGCCTCTGAAGGAATGGTCACAAATTGCCATAAACACACGCCTAAACCTTGTGGAAATCCTTCTCAGAAGGCTTGCAGCTGTTATAGCTGCACAGGGTGGGCCAACATCAAATTAGATCCTATGGGCTAAGAATCAGATGTTACTCAAGTTCGTATGCATATGAAGGCAGGCGAGCAAATACTTAGTAATATAGTCTAGGTATAGTGTTAAGCAATTTGTCAATCTAACTTAGTCTGAACCTAACAAAGTCAGCTAATGCTTTTGAAATGTTTGTCACAGATTTTAAATACTTGTGTGGTGTTTAAGGGTCTAAAGATTGGAGGGGCGGTGGTGACAGCTCATAGATCATAGAAATAACTTTGTTATAATTATTTTAGAAATAATAAGTTACTAAAATACTATTTTATGTACAGTTACATTGCAGGACATAACACTGATAAACAATAGAATCAGTGATCAACCATGCAACAATTATATTTACCCGCCCCCCATGTTAGTGGATCGAAAACATTAAGTTGCATCTTCACAATATTTTTTTTCTCTCTCAGATATAGTGTCATTATGTCCAGGCCAGAGTTTCTTTTTTATATATATATATTAGTGATGCGCGGGTCGGGTATTTTTCCAACCCGCGGGTCCCGCTTTTATGAAATTATTTGGCC
>JAQMYK010000009.1:10528736-10539406 GCA_030014345.1 Clarias buthupogon
CTTTCCTTTTTGACTTCATTTATGGTTCTTCTTGCTTGTGCTCTCTTCATTTTAAGTTTGATAAGATTTGTTGTTGGGTATCTGAAGAAAAGTCTTTCAGCTTTTTTCCTTTCTTTTATAGCTTCCTTACACTTCTCATTAAACCATGGGATTCGTTTAGATGTTTTATTTAGTGATGTTCTTGGGACTGTAGTTTTTCGCTACAGCTATGAGAGTTTCTGTAAATTTCTGCATAGCGTCTGGGCTATGTTCTGAGAGTTCATCAAATTTTTCATAGCAGAGAGATTGAAAATGATACCAGTTTGCCTTTTTTATTTACCATCTTTGTACTTTTACCTTCTTCTTCTCTTCCTTTGATAGTAACTATAATTGGGAAATGATCACTTCCACATAGATCTTGATGTACTTTCCATGATAAATCTAAAAAAAGTTCAGGCTGACAAATTGTTAAGTCGATTGCGAGGTAGGTTTCCATGTCCTGGGTGTAGGTATGTATTTGATCAATCATTTAAAATACATAGGGTATGGTTTTCACTGCATTGCAGTGATTGCTACCCCAAAGGTAGTTATGGCTATTTAAATCTCCCATTAAGATAAAGGGAGATGGAAGTTGAGCACCTAGTTGGTCTAAGGCCATGTGAGAGATTTAAATATGGGGGAATGTAAAGAGAACAGATTGTGATGGTTTTCTGTAGTGTCAGTCGTACTGCTGTTACCTGTTGCTGTTAAAACTGATACGACTGTGAATCATATCATCTATAATTAAAATAGGTGTTCCACCAGAAGCTCACTTGTTATTGGGACCAAAAGTATTAAAAGCAATAAAATTTTTAAAAGTGAAAGCGTTATCTGATGGTAGCTGTGTCTCCTGAAGGCATACAGCAAATCGGGTTGATGGTTGCAGTTAGACTTTGCAACTCCGCTAAATTAGTCCGAACACCACGACAGTTCCACTGAATTATAACGCTTTCCATCATCTATTAGGAAGAACAGGGACAGTTGTCCTTATTCTGCTTTTAGGGGATAGGCTTCTGCTAGGATGTTCATTTCTGCATCTTTAATTTGTCTTGTTTTTGAAGTATTAAGTAATACTTAATTTCCTGTTACTTTTATTTGCTTTTTCATTCTCGGTTGTTGAACTCTGGTCAGTATGAAGGTCGTCAGTAGGAGATCCACTCTGGACTCCTGTATTCTTTGTCCTTGGGAGGGGATTATTGTGGATGATGGTTTGGGGTTTATCTTTATGCATCCAGGTGATATCTGTCTGGTAATCAATTGTCTTTACAGTTTTTTTGAGCACACAAGCAAACGTTTCGTTTAAAGCGAAAACAGGAGCAGCAGCCACTATCTTCGTTGCTTCAGGGTAACTGATCCTCTTTAATCATCTGACCTTCTGTATTTCTTTGATCCACATGGGACATTGTTTTGATGCAGTTGAGTGATTGCCTGAGCAATTACAACATTTGGATGGCCTTTGTCAGATGTTACTCTTTGTCATGGCCTCCTTCGCCACAATTACAACAGATGTGTAATTATTTTTGCATCCATTCGATCCATGACCATATTTTTGGCAGTTGAAACACCTAAGGGGATTGGGTATAAAGAGATCTACTGGAACACTTAGATACCCAATCAGAATTCTTTCTGGGATTTTTGGTTTATTGAATGTGATGATGTATGTATTTGTTTTAATTACTCATTCTTCTCTTTTGATTATTATTCTTTTTACATTTATTACTCCTTGTGTCTTAAGTTTGTTTTTTATTTCTTCTTCATCGACATCATCCAGTTCTCTGGTACGGATTACCCCTTTACTGTAGTTCAGCGTTGAGTGTGTTGGTGTCTTAACATGTATCCCAGCTAACATGTTGGCATGTAATAAATTTTCAGCATAATTTTTTTTTTACTCTTTTACCGTTCCTGCTATTCCTGTAATACCTTTTTGTATAGCAAAAGGGGAAAGTTTGGTGATTGGGAGATCAAGAGAAGAAGCTTCAATGATGATAAATTTTGGCCAGTCATCATTACTTATCGTAGGAACGCATGTCTTTCCAGAAGTGCTGTCCGTATCCAGGTCCAAAAAAGGTTTTTTGAGTTGTGTTTTGTAGCCATATTTTAAGTTTTTCTTTTCATCATCTCTACTCCTCACCCACCTGGGAGCCCAAAAAATAGGGATGCACAGCGCCGCGGAACTCCAGCAGATTATGCATCAAGGATATAGTGATATACTCAAGCAAGTAAGCAACAAGTTGCTCAAATCACTTCATCGACCCTTAGCCAAAGTCTCCAATGAGTCTGAAAGTTACTGATGTTCATTTATCTCAGAATATTCTAGGAGTATGCTTTGACCAGCCGATCGACTGGATCGAGCCATTCCAACCTCCCGTCTAGATGAAGTAGGAGCCAAAGTGTCATGTTGAAATAACGGAAGCTGCAGCAAACCACATTTTTCAGAAACCAGGATGTCTTCCTCCACCGACACGGGTCACAACTCACGGCAAACAAGTTGTCCCTTATAATAGAATTGGGATAGTGGGGATCAATTATTCTCCAGGTCCCTACAGAGTGATGAAAGTTCTACCAAGCATGTAAGGATAGAATAGTAGAAACGTTTAAATGTGACCCTCGTAAGGGGGGCTTAAGGGTTAATCTCCCTTGCCCAAGGGGAAGTCCCTAGCACTACGGAGGGAAGGAGCGTGCCACTGTTCCTTTCACAGGCTGCCATCACAAAGATGGGTCCTGTGCCATACCCGGTCCCACAGTTGAAGAAAAAAAAAAAAAAAAAAAAGGGGTGAGACCAGCTATGAAAGGATACGAGTTGATGGGGCAAACTAACTGGTTAAATACACAAGCCAAACATAATCTGTTCATAATAGAGTTTGAGGAACTGCGGTATAAAAGCAATATTACACTCAACGTCATGCTGTTGTGTTGACTATCACAGTGATGCCTTTGGCATTTGAGCTGATATTCAAGCACAACAGCATGACCAAGAGTATTTAAATATTACAAATGTATTACGCGCTGTTTTTAACCCAGTGTTACTCCCAGGTAGCTACTACAAATGTGTTGGTATCATGTGTTCTACAGGTATCTCTCACCTTGTCTTGCAGGATAATGTGCCCTGCCTTGTACAGGTAATGATCATGGAAGTCCATTTTCCCACAAAACACCAGAAGATCTCTGAGGTGAAGATCACTTATAAAACCCTTTCCAGACATAGAGCATAAATCCTCAAGCCTTTATTTAAAAAAACAAAAAAGGTACTCAATATTAACCCAAAAGAATATGCTAATATAAAAAAATAAAAAAAACTTTATCTTACCGGCTTGCTTTTCCTTGATATGAAAATCCCTCTCTCTTCAGGTAGTCAATGACGTCCTCCACAGTTGTTTTTAACGAGTTAACACGTATGTAACGCGGAATATCTATGTAATAAACATCACGGTAAGACATCAAAATACACAAGTGACTTTTTTTTTTTTTTTAATGAAACAGGGACAGAGTGATGACAGTGTTCAGATCCAGCCAGTCATGAGTGAATGCAGCATACCTTTGTTAGACTGAACGCTGACAGGAAGGAGGTCTTCATTTCGACTTACTTTCCGCTTGACTTTAATTCGAGCCAAAGCAGCTTGTAGTCTGGGCCGATGTTTCAACATCACTGCCTTCCAGTTTCCACCACATTTTACGCCCTGTCCAATGAGCAAGTCATAAACCAGAACCTAACATTTAGAGGGAAAAAATGCATTTACATTACTACATGTGGTGCACTCAAATAAATAGGTAATGGGTAATGCGTACAGTACATCTCCACCAGTCACTTCAAGAACTCACAGGTATTTGGAATCCGTTTAAAGTTTATGAAGCCAAGTGTTATTACAAATAGCACAGGTATGTTATTCCATGTCTAATTACTTCAAACAAGTATTATTGATCAGATATTGATACTAAACAAAAAACTTCTGTTACACACACAAGTTATAAAATCTATTTAACTATTTATAACTAGTATTTTTGAAAAAGAAAATCTAGATAATTCCCGACGTTATAAACACAATATGGCAAAAAGTATCTGGATGCCTGATCGCACCCATCTGTGATTCATCCCCAAACTGTTGGAAGTTGTAAACACAATTTTCTGCAAATTGTTTTTTTTTCCCCCTCGCTGTAGCATTAAAGACTTACCTTCACTGGACCTAAGAGGTCAAGCACAAAACCTTTTAATCGTGATAATGTCTCTGCCAGATTCAGTTGCTGATTTTTGCCTAAACTGAAGCATTTGTCCTTCTAACACTCATTCAAATTTATAGTGATGGTAGAGTAGGTGCCTGTGAACTGATATGTGGGTTTGATGGACACAATTAGAAATGACTATTTTATAATAAATCAAAATAGCCTTCTGGCACAATTATACTGACAGAGCCAGTGCCTTCGAAAAGCACTTCTGTAAAATTTATTTTGTTTGTGTATACACCTTTAGACTAAAAACAATGTGATTCATTTAACATTTGTTTTATTTGTCATTTACTTATTATGATGTTGTAGAAAGTTGCTAAGTAACTCATGCTTTTGGTGCTATAACTGCTAGCATGTAAAAGCCGCACTCTAAGTTTCCATGTGGCGAGTTTAACCTTGTTTTCAAGAAGAGCGGCAGTTCTTTAAATCCTGTCCATAATCCAGTCAACATGAAAAAGAAAGTCAGGGCCAGCCGGTGCTGCTTAGGCTGGAAATGGGAATGAATGGAGACCTCGGCCTGGTAGCGTTGCTTGAAAGGTCGGGCGTAAGGTACGCATCAAATAACAAATGACCCGCCGAATAAAAATGCGGTAGCAATGAATAACAAGGGCCTGTGTCAAATGATGAAATTGCGACATCTATTGAGAAAAGCTACACACAGACCTTAAAACAGAAAAGAGTGATGCTGAGTTTATTGTTAAAAGTCCTTTTGTCTTTTCTTTGAGAAAATCTCTGTGTTCGGTATTTGATGTGTAGACATTCATTGTTCGACGTGTCGATTAAGTGTGAAATCAGGTGAGAGTTGAGTGGCTCCAAATGATCTTCAAAGCAAAATATAGGTAAAACAGGTGTAATTCCTGTAACATCAAGTCTATAATTAAATAATACTTCCTGTCAGTTCCGTGGAGCCCGTATGAGAAATGCTATTGCTTCCAGATTGACATCAGTAACAGTTTAGAGAAGGATGGATTTTACAGAAGCAGAACAATGGTGTGTTATCAAAATCAACTTAGTCCAGGAAGGCGAGTCTCATTCTTCTCTTGATCTTTGTAAGATTGTTTAGCCATTTGGAAGGACATTTGTTTATTTTATTTTATTTTTTTAAGAGCCTTTTATGAGCTAGAGGTTGATGAAACGGGGAGGCTTCAGACATCAAATGTCAAATATAACTAAAGTTATCATTACTTCATGATGTGTAAATTTTAAGACTACCGGAATATGGGAATGACTTCGCAAAATCCTCTCAAAATAGGAATATTATAATTTTTAGGTCATAGAAACAACTGAAAACAATCATAGAAACATGTGATCGTCTGCATCCATTTCTTTGCCATTGTTATTTTTTTTTTAATTTGCTCAGTCATGTTTGTACAGCCATTGGCTATAGGTTTGGAGAATGACACAAATATTTATTTTCACAAAGTCTGCTGCGTCAGTATTTTTAGCCCTTTTTGTCAGATGTTACTATGAAATGCTTGTAATTATACCATACGTGTTGAATGCCTTTATTGACAGTTGCATTAAGTTCGTGCAAAGAGCCAATATTTGCAGTGCTGCAAATAACCCTTCTTTGTTAAGACCTCTGCGATTCACCCAGCATGCTGTCAATCAACTTCTGGGCCACATCCTGACTGATGGCAGCGTAATCTTGCATAATCAATACTTGGACTCTTTGGATTTGGTTTCTCCACCTGTCTCTTGAGGATTGACCACAAGTTCTCAATGGGATGACGGTCTGGTGAGTTTCCTAGCCATGGACCAAAATGTCAATGTTTTATTCCCAGAGCCACTTAGTTATCACTTTTGCCTTATGTCCAGATCATGTGGGAAAAGGTATCGTTCTTCACCATACTGTTATTGGATAGTTGGGAGAAGTTGCTCTTGGAGGACGTTTTTGTATCATTCTTTATTCATGGCGGTGTTCAAGGCAAAATTGCCAGTGAGACCTCTCACTTGGCTAAGGAGCAACCCCACACATGAGTAGTTTCAGGATGCTTTACTGTTGCCATGACACAGGACTGATGGTAGCATTTTTCCCCATTTCCCCCAAACAATGGGAAAGAGGATTCATCACAAAAAAATGACTTTACACCAGTCTTCAGCAGTCAAATCCATGTACCTTTTGCAGACCATCAGTCTTCTCCCTGATGTTTTTCCTAGAGAGAAGTGGCTTCTTTGACGACCTTCTTGAACTGTATGAAGGTGAGCGCTACCATCAGTCCTGTGTCACGCCTGGAATTTACCGTTGTAGACTCTTTTCACATTCTCAACACTTTTGGCCATGGATGTATAGTTGGTTAAAATAAAATGAAAATCAGTTCATCATATTGTCTATTTTGAGCTGAAAAATAAGGATACGTTACTCTATACTGCACAATCCTGAGCCCTATACAGTATTTGTTTATTAAAAAATGCTCTAAGGAAATGTCTCTGTAAGGAAATGTCTCTGTAAGGAAATGGTACCTTTGCTAAGTTGTGTCGGAGTTTGGTTTCCTTCAGGAGCCTGGTGTTGTCGATAACCTCCTGCAGCACGGGGGAATACTTCTGTGTCTCACACACGAGGGCGAAGAGCTGCTTTATATTCTAAAAATAACAATAACAATAATAATAATAAAGTCAGCTAATACTACAAACTAATCAATCAATTTCCTTGGCTCTATTTACATCAACTCTTCTTTAATTCCTTCATGTCTGTTTACCTGAAATTTACTGTCGTAGACCAGAGTTTTAACAGCTCCCTTCTTTTTCTCCACTTTATCAAGAATCTCTGCTGCTTTCATATAAAGTGCCATGCTGGACCTTTAGAGCAGTTTAACACGCTTTCATTATACGTTTTATATTCTCATCAGGCTAAAGTCACGTTTCTGAGCGACCAAATATCAACTTGCTTTTCGGCAGTCGCAAATAATCCCGCTTTACAGCAGTACGTTGTAATTTCTTTGACCCACCAGTAGGGGGAGAATCGTACCCGTAAATGAGCACATAAACATTAATTACAGACGAACCCCTGGGTGATTCTACAGAAACGGTGAGAAGTGCTTCCATTAAGATGGGCTGATCTCGAAATCACTCAAATGAACATAATAGACATACTACTTGTGTATGTTCAGGAAATATACTATATACTTTCAATCATGAAATACATTTTCTTACTTTAATGTTCAATATTTAATAGTAGCATTTTTTTAAAGGCCAAGTTCAAGGAAATGTCTAACTACGAAGACACTAAACTGTCATTGATGTTATTTTTACACAAAATTTATTTTGAAATACATTTGATCATTTAAAATTGTTCCTGCGATAGAGGTGTCACTAGATATAGAGCACTGAACAAAAGATACAGTATGTCAGATGTCTCTCTTCAGACTTTATTTAGCAATTTAATGCAAAGCTTTTAAGTCTGTCATTGGTGTTACTCACTTTATAAATGTATCCATCAACAATTGGACATAAAAACTTGTTTTATCTAATAATGAATAGATTGTGACATAATTTTAAACCATCTGGTCTTACACATAATAGTCATTAGTGTTCCCAGGAAGAGATGTAACACCAGTTATTCAATGTATTAAAAAAAAAAAAAAAGTAATAAATCACATTAGGCTTTATATATATACTTTTTGTGTATCACTGTAAATTATTTCTATTAAAGAATTTCTGGGTGTGAACGAAGAAATACATTTCAGGAGATTTTAATGACACTAATTCCACCTGTTGACCCACCTACAATACTTGAGGACACACTTCAATCAAAATACTACACACAAAAAGGGTTTTATTATTATTATTATCATCATCATTATTATTATTATTATTATTTACTTTTGAAATACCTGTTTGTTCTGACAGTTTCTGATTTAGGCTTGTCTTTCACACTGAATCCTTGAAACTGGTGAAAAGTGAATATTGACACCTTGCCTAAGGAGAGGAGTGGGCTATCACATCAAAAACCATTACGAATGAGAGCCACACCCTCACACAGGTCCCGAACCTGAAACACACACGGGTGGGATCTTACAGTTGTTTTGTTTCCTTTTTTTCTACAGGTGTCTCTAAACAACTTTACAGTCTTTTTACTCCTCAGATGTGTAAAGGGCTTTTGATTTCATTGACTCTTACCTTTTCATGTCTTTAATGAGAATGAGCAAAACAAACATGATTTGAAATTATTAGATTGTTAAGATAATTGATCACCTTTGTAAGACATTTTAATAAGTTGATATTATTCAAAGCTGAAGAATCACAGAATATTGATTAATGTTGTGATCTGATTTGTAAATAAATTAAATCTACTATACCTGCTGTGTTTATTTTTATACCAATAATTCAGCTGTATCTCTTAACTGCTTCATTGCATTTAATAGAATTTAATAAAGTCACTATTTGGGACTGAAGGAGAGAAAGGCGTGATCTGGTTAGTGAAAAGTTTATTGCTGATGTAGTTTCTGAACAAGTATAGAAACAGAATTAATATTCCTCCTTACATTTCTTCTAATTTATATCTATTACTTTTTTATATGTATAGGATTCTGTAAACCCGTCTTGGTGACAATGCGCTTAGTTAGAAGCCCTATACAAATAAAATTGTATTGAATTGAACTGAGAGCTTAACAGAAAGTCAAAGATTTTGTGTGGGTTAATTTGAAATGATCTTCAGTATATGCTGTATAAGATCATACACCAATTAAACAAACACAGTGCCGTGTGCCCTAGTGTTGTCCGTGCTGACAATTGTAAGACTTTTTCCCGGACCATATCTAAAACGTACTGATGTCCAGATTGATCATCAAAAGTCAGCCACGGTCTTTGACATATAGCCGAAGGGTATTACCTCATGCTGAACAAAATGGTTGAACAAGGTCAGGAGGTAACATACAGCCGCAATGAATAGGTTACTGTGTTTTAGAGATGACTTCGCAGATTCCAAACTGGGGTCATTTAGGATGGATCATGTAACACGACTGGTTGGGTAATGTTAGCAAACATCCTAGAGCTTCCCCTCAGGGAAGGACAGACATTCATGTCAGTATCACTAGTTTCATAAGGTGTTGACGTATAGCTTTCCATGTGACATTGCTTATTGATTTTAAATGTATTTTTGTATTATTTTTAATGATATTTATTATGAACACTGGATAAGAAAGGCTAGCATTGCTTGAACTGGTGTTGCTTCATGCTGCTTTGCACAGGAAGTGATGTCACCAGTTGACGCTCCACCTACCCTTCACCTGAACAGAGGGAAGGGCCAGACAGAAGTTGTCTGAACAGAAAGAGGAAAAAAAAAAACAAGGAAGCACTCAGGTGTGTGAGTCAGTTACAGTCTTTATGTAAAGAAGAAAGAAGAAAGAACATAAAAATTTATTTTGTGGTTTTCAAGATGGATGTCCAAGAGAATTCCCCAGGAGTTATGGGGCTACTGAAAACTTTTGACTCATCCGAGTTTGGGAGTTGGGAAAAGATAGGCTCTGGTGGATTTGGGCAAGTTTACAAAGTGCGGCACGTACAGTGGAAAACATGGCTGGCTATTAAGTGCCCGCCCAGCCTTCATGTGGATGAAAAGTGAGTGAAATTCTTTCACATTTTTATCATTTTATGTTATGTCCTCAGGAAGTGTGTGTCTGTGTGTGTTTGGGTGTCTATGTATGTGTTCGTAGGGGAAGGAAAGTAAGGTGGCTCAGTAAGTGCTTAATAAACCTAAATAAAGAGCTGAGTTTGTTTTTGTGACATGTAGTTCATGACTAGACGAGCCAGTCTCCTGGGTTAGAGGATTATGGAGGTGAATCGACCGCATCTCAAACACACAACTTAAAATCTATATCATAAAATAATTTGTTATTTGTGATTTAACTATTTTGTACAGTTTGTACAGTGAAGTTATATCATTAACCTCAAAAGTACATCTGGATTACAGATTTTCCGATTAATATTAAAAACAAAAAAAATCTATACAATGCTGTCTGGTTATTCATCATTTGAAATACATATTTGAGACACTTAGGCGTTAGTAACTTCTCATCCTCATTTTTTGGGTCAGAGATTCGATTACACATTATATTGCCTTGGGGCATGATTCTGCACCCACCTGCCTCCATACACGATATGTGAAGTCAATCTTAAAAACCGTTCCATACCATTAGACCAGGTTACAAAAGATCTTCACTAATTATTTCACAGATTTTATTTTTTTATTTTTTTTATTTTAGTAATGTGCCAATGACTATACCGTTACTGTCTGTGATGACTTATACAGTATATGAACTGTTACAACATAAGTTATGCAAGTTAAAGTAATTCATTATTGAACAGCTGGTTCTGTTTTGACTATTATCAGGAAGTAAAACAGTTCCTCAGGCCTGTACTAACATATGTTAAAATACTCTGTCCCTACACATAGAAATATATATATATATAGTGTGTGTGTGTATATATGT
>JAQMYK010000009.1:10539862-10560712 GCA_030014345.1 Clarias buthupogon
TGATAATCGACGTTGTACTGTACATGCTTTATTTACCCGAGTTCTACCTACACCTACCTACCTACTGTACCTAACCGAGTTATTTACCTTTGCCCACACAACCAGATTAGAGTTAAACATCGTACTGATGTCCTTAGAAGCACAGTTGAAATATTTAACTGTGTGACTAAGCATAATGTGTCACTTGATAGCTCAATGTTAGTGTTGTGAGCACTTTGTGAGATGTTTAAACCCGTCTATGAATCTGCGTGAGTAAAACTTAAAGATCAGTTGTTGCACAGGCCAAACTTACTATCAGCGCATAACATCTGCACTTTACTCCAGTTGTCCCTCTATCTTGACCAAACCATAAATCTAAATGCGAGCTTTGTCCTCCATTAGCTCAGCCTGGTCTCCATGTATACTAATAATGTGTGCTGCTGAAAAACCGGTTGCACTGGGACTTCTTTTAAGAAGAGCTTTGTCCGATTGTAAGTGATTGAAACAAGAGATTAGAGAAGCAGAGTACACCTCTCTCTTTTCCTCTCCTTCCTATTCACCCTGTCTCCCCTTTTCTCTTAACTATCTCCTTTTTTGTCACCCACAAAGAGCTTTCTTTTTGGTTCAAGGAGATAATACAGGATGGTGTCTTTGGCGTTGGCATGAGATTTGCTTAGATGCACGAATGTGTAGTGTGTGAGCCGATTAAACCCCTGTGCTTGCTACTTCATTTTAAACTTCATTTTCCCAGGGTTCTGTTTAAATCACAACCAAAAAAGTCATCAAAAAATTCAAAATTTAGAATTAATAATGAGGGAGCTTTAAATATATAACTTTTTTTCTTTGCACATTCTTTTTCATATATCTAATATCTGAATCAGATGCTGTGTCAGTATGAGATACATTTCCCGGAAATGCTACAAGGGAATATAATTCCTTTGCACTTCTTCAGTTCTTTACATATTCTTATAGCTTCCGTATGAGCTCCATATAGGGAACCTGTTGATATTTAAATGTTTTCATCTGGCTAAAACTGATAAGGATTTCTTTTTAATGTAGGCCTTTTAGGAATATATTATCTGCTCACACTATTTAATTTAGAGTTAGATATTATGCATTCCTCATACATTATGGCATTAAACCCAGGATTACAAGGTGATGCTTGACAAGCAGGCAGTCCTGTGCCCAAGTATCCTATTTACAGATTTCTACTCATTAGGCTCATTTTTTTCTGAGTCTTCACTCTGCTGAGATCACATTAACAGTGCAATTACTAGTCATGCAAAACATACTCAAGTTTAGTACAAGTGTAGACATTCATTTGAGACAAGTCTGATGTTTACCATTATAGGTTGTCACCTATTTGAGCAATTAATTTTTCCTCTGAATAGTTTTGGATTTGCCTGATGCTTCTGCTTAAATACTAAATTGCTAAATTAAGGGAGTAATATTGCAGTAATCATCATTATTAATTGAAGTTTTTTCCCTGATTAAAGAGAGCGTGCCGAGCTCCTTGAAGAGGCCAATAAGATGGAGGCTGCAAAGTTCCGCTACATCCTGCCTGTATACGGCATCTGCAGTGACCCACAGGGCCTGGTGATGGAGTACATGGAGACGGGGTCTCTCGAGACACTGCTGGCCGCTGAGCCACTGCCGTGGGTGCTGCGTTTTCGGATTATTCACGAGACCGCAGTTGGCATGAACTTCCTACATTGCATGAACCCACCGCTGCTCCATCTGGACCTGAAGCCTGCAAACATATTGCTGGATGCCCACCACCACGTCAAAGTAAGAGTGATGGAGTGTTGTACTGTATGTAGGTGTTAATAACCTAACTAAGAGCTAATAAGCAGCACTAATCATTTAAACTGTTTAACTCCTATTATTTAAGCACTATGAAACCTAGATGTAACATTTCCAAAATGATTCGTTGGACATTTAAAAGGAGTTTGTTATGTGCCACAGAATGAAATGGCATTTTCCTTAAAGGCCTTAAACTTTCAGTTCCATGTAATTTCCCCAAAGGCAGAAATGCTTTCCCAGCCATTATCCCATATTTGCCCGTCCTCCCTATGGATGAGTAAGCATGTAGTGGGAGGATGGGTGGGAAATCACTTTGGATTGAATAGGCTGGATGTAAATACATCACGGGCCAGCCTGAACAAGTTGGCTAAGCGGGCTTAATGCGCAGTAGGCACACACACCTGTACACGTCCACACACAACTCTGACAAGACGGCCTTCCCACCTCATGGAGCAAGCCAAGTGCACTGTATCCTGTAAACACAGAAACACAGACAGTGCCATTAACCATCAGTTTTCACACTTCTGCCACACACTTGTTTCTCCCTCTCTCTCTCTAAAGCATCGTACTGGGATGCAAGTATAGTAAAATGTTGCAATTCTGATGACATTACAGCAAACTCATTAAGCGGTCACATGATAGCTATGAATTCTGATTAAACTACTATTTTTAAACGTGTACCAGATTTGAACTTTATTGGTAAACTTAAAAGTTTAAAATAAATATGGTGAAAACTGTATCGGTCAGATGACACACACTTACATTTGCTTGATCTTATTTTTAGATCTCAGACTTCGGCCTGGCCAGGTGGAACGGCTTTGCCAGGAACGATGACATCAGTCGTGATGGATTCTGTGGCACTATTGCGTACCTGCCTCCTGAAAGGATCATAGAGAAGGAAAGAGTCTCTGATACCAAGCATGATGTGTACAGGTTAGCTTTTTTGGCTTGGCTATATTTAGTGTGTGAGCATCCCGGAATCATATGATCAAAAATCTACTTTTTTTTTTTTTTTTTTACATACATATGCAAAATGCAAATTGTAACACAGTCTGTCTGTGATGGCTTAGTGCTAATCCTTTGTTTTTATAAGTCACTCAGTCTATCTGTACCTCTCTCCACACAGCTTCTCGATTGTCATCTGGGGGATTCTTACACAGAAAAAGCCATATCAAGGTAAGATAGAGAAAAGTGATTATCAGTGATTTGGGTTTCAGACATGGCCCGTTCCTAATTCCTCAGGTCTGTGTGTAAGGACAGTGGGTTTCTTTTGAAGGGCCAAAGAAATTTGTTGAAGACTACTTGATTTTTTTTTTTTCCAAAATGCCTGTAGTGTATGATCGGATGTGTGAATGCATAAGCAATGGGTTGGCAGTGTAGCCCCTTTGCTTTGTGCCCTGAGCTCCAGCTGGTACAGCTGGTAGTGAGCGGCCCTCATTAATGTTAATGTTGATATACAGAAAACAAATATCTTGCAGTAGAATTTAGAGATCGGTCTGGTCTACATGCTCTGTGTGTTTCATGAAATGTCACATATTAAGTTAATTTTTCATTTTAAAGGGTTCTTCTGCACTATTTTAACAGTATTGCAGATTTTAAAGAGTTCTATTATTTGGTTTCTTGGTCCAGGGTGATCCTTTGGTTGTGTTTTTTTCCACTGAGGACTGTCATGTACAATCCATATACAATGACATATTTTGCAACACAAGAAAAAAACAATGGCGTCTTGAAGGGAATTAACTGTGGTTTTAGTAACTGTCATTTGGTAATAATGACTGTTGAAATTACTGGAGCTTAAATAGCTGCCTGTGTTTGTTTTCTGTCACTGTTTAGCACAGGAGACTGTGTGTGAACAAAAGTCTTCCGAATAAAAAAAAGCCGTAACTTTTTTCAGTGTAGTTACAGGGACTTAAGAATATAAAGAACATCTTGAAGCCCTGCACAATCTATTCTCCAGCTTCTGTGTCTCAGTTCAGAAACTTTAATCTTTCTTGGTTGATTTTTTTTTTTTTGGTCACATGGTATGCATTCTCCTCTAACATGCTTGTGTGTATACTGTATATCTGTCCTGTAAGCTGAAACCAAGATTGCCCCCATTTTAAAGTAACGCTAGTGCCACTTTCCTGAACAAGCCAGATTTTCATGTTCATTTTGCTGTGTCCCATAGGGGAGAACAACATTCTGCATATTATGGTGAAGGTGGTGAAAGGAGTTCGTCCAGACCTGAGTGCTGTGCCCCGCGGTCGACCCCAGGCATGCTCAGGCTTTATAGCCCTCATGCAGAAGTGCTGGAGTGGATCTCCTGACGCCAGGCCCAGCTTTCAGGGTGAATATCCCACACTGGTCATAAATCATGATACTGATAATGATACTACTTGAACTTGAACTTGAAGTTGTTCCATCAGAGATGGTGTTAATGTTACAGAGCAGGAAAAAAAAAAACACAAGAAGGCCATAATTAGACCGCTGAATGTCATAAAATGTAATGGTGTAATTACATGAAGTTAGTTAAAGAATATTGTCAGTAGCTCAGTAATAACATTTTACATGTAAGATGATTTATTGTTTTTGTATACAGAGATTACATCTGAAGCAGAAGAGCTGTGTTCCAAACCTCATGATGAGTCCAGGGGATCAGTGTCCGAGCCCGACTCCTCACCCTGTACGGCTCCAACCAGCTCTGAACAGGTAACACCAGATTCACAGAAGACAAAAAGAGTTCAACTTTTCCCAAACTAGCTGCTCTATTTATTGCATATATCTTGTAATTCTGCCTTTTAATGTTCCCTTTTTCCAAAATCTCCCTAAATCTCTCTCATGGTGCAACACGGCAACATCAAAACAAGCTTCACAAGTATTTAAGAACATTTAAGTGTCACAATAACAACTCAGTTATTGGGAAATTGTAAAGTATGTGCCGTCGCGTCCTTAGAGCACGTACCATGAATGTTACGTGCACCTAGTGACATTACAGCAGGGCATGGGAATGCGACTGTCATTTCCTGAAAGATCAGAATGCACAAGAACATTAGTGTGAATAACCTCCCCTGAGTCACAAGATAATTTATTATCAAGTCTTAATTTGTCTTGATTTATTATTTATTATTTATTATCAACAAGAGCTTACTGACCCATACGGTAAATAATGTATAATGTTACATTTGACAATAAAATACCAAAATGAATTTCCAAGTCTAGTTAATTGACAGCAGTATTATTACTTTAATTGAAGGTTTTGATAGTAAATCTGTGCAGTATATTTATTAGTTCACTCTTGTCGACTCAGATTAAGGAGCAGAAGCCGGTGAGGCCGAAGTCCGCCATGTTACCAGAGAAGGACTACAGCCTTTCTGAGCTGCTGAGTCAGATCGATTCTGGGATTTCTCGCAGCTTTGACCATGTTAAGGAGGACTGCCTGGAGAGCAAGGACAACACCAGCAAGAGACTGTCAGGAATCTCGTCCGTGGACTCGGCTTTCTCATCTCAAGGCTCCATCACACTCTCCTTTGAGAGGGAGAATTCAGTCAATGGTACGAGGATACTGATTCTCTGTTTCTCCATATGCCAATAACCAATGCAGTCGAGATAAAAGGAGTAATTTAGATACACATCATTAGTTATCGTCTTTACAATTCATTTTTAGCACCTGATTTGTACTTCTGTCGAATCTTTGTATCTACTTGCGAGTTATAGCGTATACACATTATTTATGTACTATTCACAGCTGGAAAAAGCTCTGAATAGTACATAAATAATGTGTATACGCTATAACTCGCAAGTATTTCTGAACTTGATTTTGGAGATGTTGGCGTGCCCTCATGCAATACATAAAAAATAATAACAGTTTTAGAATTTATGGTAATATCAGTTCCTACAAACGGGCCATTATTCAACATGATTGGCCCACGATTGCAGAAATCAATCTTTTATCCTGCTTAGCAGTCTGAAAAATACCAGGCCCAAACCTTAATTAAAAATAAATATGAAATATTTTATGTCCAGAAAAAAGAAACACTAGTTCTGTTTATTTTTTATGCTTCTTTGCTTTTTAAGCAGTTTCATATTCCCTGAAATCTGTGTTGTTGTTTTACTCACTTAGAGTCCAGCGAGTTACAGAAAAAGAAGCTGTGTGACGCCATTCGCACTGAGGACACAGCGAAACTAATGAAGCTCCTGCAGCCACAGGATGTGGAGCTCCGCCTAGAAGGTGGCGGTGGCCTACTTCACTATGCTGCAACACTGGGCAATGAGGAGGCTGTGAAATTTCTACTTCTTAACAACTGCAGCGCAAACCTGGCTGACTGGCGCGGTGCCACGCCTCTGCATGTGGCCGTGGAAAAGCATCTCAGAGGAGTCGCTGAAATCTTGCTAAGCCGCAAAGGAACTGATGTCAATGCTAAGGATGAGGACCAGTACACAGCCCTGCATTTTGCTGCTCAGAACGGCGACGAGGCTCTGGCACGCCTGCTGCTTGAGCGACGGGCATCAGCCGGTGAGGCAGACACACAGGGACGTACACCGGCTCACGTGGCGTGTCAGCATGGGTGTGAAGGAGTTTTGCGTGTGCTCTTGAGTCGAGGTGCTGTCGATGCCCATGCCGCTGCCAAGGATGGGTGGACACCACTGCATCTAGCAGCCTGGCGTGGCCACTCCACCATCTCCAAGCTGCTGACTAAGCAGGCAGGTGCTGATGTGGATGCGGCGACCGCAGATGGACGCACACCGCTCCATCTGGCGGCTCAGACAGGCCGATACAGGGTAGCACGTGCGCTGGTAGAGCTGGGTGCCAATGTGAAACAGACATCCAGCCCAGACCTACGCTCGCCGCTGCATGTTGCAGCTGAGACAGGCCACACGAGCACTGCACGCCTGCTGCTGAAGCATGGTGCTGACATCCAGGGACGCACAGCTCAGGGCTGCACCGCGTTGCACCTAGCAGCTCAACGTGGTCATTTGGCCACGGTGAAAATGCTCCTGGAGGAGGGTGCTGATGTTCGGAGTGTCAACCGTGCCCTGCGTACTGCCAGCCATCTGGCAGCTGAAGGTGGTCATGCACAGGTGGTCACTGAGCTACTGGAGAGGTGGCCTGAAGTAGTCACGGTGCAGGACGAGGATGGGTTAGCGCCGTTGCATCTAGCCTTACGGAGTGGACACATGGACATCACACGTCTCCTGCTGAGCCACGGAAACTCGGAAGCTGATATTTTGCAACCTCAACCCAAGAGTCTGAACACTAAAACGGTTGAGGGGCTCCACAGGAAAGTACTAATCCTGAAACTCACCGAGCCAAAGGGCAGCAGCTCGACACAGGACTTAGCAGACACACAGTTGGCCTCTGCACACTAGAAAAGTTAGCACAGAGACCTGAGAGATTTCAAAGTGTCTCTGAGTACCTTGATTTTAAATAATCTACAAAATATGGACTGTTACTCCCTCTTGGAAAAAAGACGGTTAACTACTGCATCTATTTCTGGTTTGTGTATATAATGTAATTACCTATTGGATATATTTTTACTTCTATGGACTGTATGGGCTTTTGACTTTTCCAGCAGTAAAAAACAAACAAACATATTCCCAATTACGAAAAGGATGGTTTGTGTATATACACAAGCATTGTACATAGAAACTGGACTATTGCTTTGTGTTCTTCAGCATGAACCTACTGTCAAGTCATTGCTCTTTTTTTACATTTATATATTCATTGTATTCAAGTATTTTTTTTTTTACCATGTAATGTATTTGTTTTTCATTCCTGTATCCCCAGGCAAATAAAATGTAAATTTAAACATATAAAAATCTATTGTGTTAAGATGGCGGGCCATTGCTTAATGCTGGAGTCAGATAGTGAGCATCTGTACTCTGTTACCCCAGTGCCTTCATCCTGGGAGTGCTTCAAGGCTATTTCAAATTCACAAGGCTAATTATACCATTTAATACCTCTGGTCGTATGACAGTCAGAAGAGTATTTAGAACCACTTGGCTCCCACCATGGGAACAGGGCCTGAGGGGGATCACAGGTGATGTGTGGGTGGGGAGTGTAAGTGGGGGCGGTAACTGTACATTGTGAATACCACCATGTCAAGGCTGTTGGCCAATTCCTGAGACCACCTTATCTTTTCATCATTGTGTAAACGAAGAGCACCGAGCCTTACTGACGACAAGAGGAGCAGAGCTTTCACAACCCACAATCACTCAAAAAAAGAACTGCAGCATGTTACTTTCCTTGGTATTCATGACCTCTTTTTTTGTGGAGAGCCACTGAATTTACTTTCTGGTGAACTCTACGTGAGACAAGAGGCTTCGTGTGTGTGTGCCTAAACGTTCGTGCTTATTATGCTCTTAAGCTTGTGTGCACAATTTATATATATAAACATATATATAGTATTTGTATAGTCATTTGTATTTCTCTTTCATTCATTTGTATTTAGATATTAAAACATTTAAATTCATATTTTTGTATACAGAATTAAATACCTATAGTGTTTAAACAGTTTCTTGTTTTTGTATTTTGATGGACAATTAAAGTACATTAGATGTATGAAATAAAAGGCTGACTGTATGTGTTTTTTTTTTTTCCATACAGTATGTATGTTTAATCGTTATAGGGAAAGACACAGAACATATACACTTACTGTCCATTTCATTAGGAACACCTGTCCACATGCACATTCATGCAATTGTTCAATCAGCCAATTATGTGATAGCATCTCAATGCATAAAACCATTCAGATCGAGGTCAAGAGCTTTAGCTAATATTCCTATCAAATCTTTCTGACTAATCATGGTATAGACAGGATGGTTTGAGCATTATAGAAACTGCTGATCTGTCACACACACTGCATTTTTTGCAGTTTGCACAGAATGGCGTGAACAACAAAACGAATGTAAAAGGTCTTCAGGAAACACCTTTTGTTGATGGGAGAGATCAGAGAAGAATGATCAAACTGGTTTGAGCTGACAGGATGTCTATAGTATTTCAAATAACCACTGTTTACAACCGCGGTGAACACAAAAGCAACATTTCAGGATGCACAACACATTAAGGCGTTTAGGTGGATGAACTTCAAGAGCAGAAAGTTAAATTAAGGTCCTGTCCTGTCAGCCAAGAGCAAGAATCGTAGACTATCAAGGGCTCTGAATCACAGAAACTGGACAGCTGTAGACTGGAAAAAATGCCAGATGACTTTTTTTTAGTTCATTTAACCAGTTTTGATGAAGCTTCCATAAATTTACTTCCATACATTTTCTTTCTTTTCTTTTAAAAAATTTCTTGCATTTTTGTGAAGCTGCTTTGAGACAATGACCATTGTTAAAAGCACTATATAAATAAAATTGAATTGAATTGAATTGAAGCTGTGGCCTTGATGTTCCTGTTCCTGGCAGACAGGAATGAATTCTAGTGTGGCCTTCTTATTTATTTATTTATTTATTAAATTCAGATTTCCTCATTTCATTATACTGTAATACAAATTTTACAAGACAAATAGTAATCCCTTTCAGCTGATAGAGGTCTGATATATAAAATAAATGTGTATTCTATAAAGTTACATTTACAAAAATATTCCACAGAAATCCACTTAACATTTTAACATTTTCAAGTACAGTATATAGCAGTGATATTTTTCCCTAGCAATAACTCTTTGGTCATTAAAGTATGTATGTTCATAAATCATACCATGATTGATTTATTCTAAAGAATCTTAAATGTT
This sequence comes from Clarias buthupogon, assembly GCA_030014345.1. Taxonomy (NCBI): domain Eukaryota; kingdom Metazoa; phylum Chordata; class Actinopteri; order Siluriformes; family Clariidae; genus Clarias; species Clarias buthupogon. The sequence continues at coordinate 10,549,354 of JAQMYK010000009.1, forward strand.
AAAAATGTTTCGAAATTTCCATGGAAAAACATGGCGAATTAAGCACAGAATTAGTGCAATTTGCTGATCGGTGTTAGCATGAAACAGGTAATACTAAAAGTTAATTGTATAGATGTAACTATAAAGTTTAAAAAAATGTACATAAGGAAGGAACATTTCAACTAAGCTTGCTGAATGTTTACATTATGCTTTTACACTCAGTCCAGTCTGGATCCAGTCGTTATGACTTCCTGATACACACCGCTCACACACCCTGCATCTACGCCTTAAGAGTGACTCAAACACTAAATGACAGTACTTCTAGACTTGTGACGTTATCTTTTCTGAAGTATTGATTGGAATCACTCCATTGCCCACCTCGAATTGAAATGTGTGTGTGTGTGCAATATTACTCAACTGCATTCTGTAAATGTTATTTGCATTATTGTCTTTGAGGTACTTAAAGTGAATGCATTATTTTTACATTGATGTGAGGTCCATGTACTGTATCCAAAAATTATAAATTATGTCCAAGCACATGATTCAACCAGTTTCCTTTAAACAAAAAACACTTACTAATATGCCTTTTTTAAATAGGAAAACATAAAGCAGCATCTGGCCTATATATATATTTTGCCATGGCTATCTGCAAGTCAAGGTGAAGATCTTAGAGCCTCTTTGTCTTTTCTTTAAAACTGCCCAAACCCGTCTCACAACCTCTGAAATGGTGCACAGGAACAAGCCAAGACATGTGTGTGCACACAAACACATACACACGCAATGTTTAACAATGGTTCAGTGGGCATTTTTGGAGTTGATGAATCTCAGTGATTTTACTGCTACTTTTACACAGAGTACAAGCAAGCGTATACACACAGGCTTACAAATGTGTGTTACTGATCTCATTGAAAGTTATTCATTGACAGACTTAACAAACAATTTAATGTTTCATGCTGCCAACTTCCTTTTCCTTTAAGACATTCATCATCAGGCTCCATTGCCATAAAACACTCATCCACCCTAAACATAATCCCAGATGGCAATAAATTCGTACTGGTATAGATTAAACTATACTGTCTATGATGACTCACTTTTAGTTTAGACCTAGAACAATACATTAGGATTTGTAGAATTAGTGAGTCGCAATTTAGATTCTCACAAATAGCGCTCAATAGCTCTGCGTTAATTCTTAACATTTGCATTAGGTGTCTGTATCGACCACCTTCACAGTGAACAACTGATATTACTATCATGAGACTTACTGGCAGTAAACATTTGATACTGCCAACATTTCCTCTGAATAAACAGGACAGGTGTGATTAACAGTACTAAACAAAATGCAGATGTTTTCTTGAAGATAATGTGTCATCTGATGCTGCCTGCATGACTGAACTTGAAGTGCATTCTTTCCATCTTAACAAATAACTCAGTTATGTTTAGATCCTTCCTTGGCGCCATCCTGTGCACGGTGGTTGAAATGCCTTGTTAGGAGAGATCTTGTGTTTCTGCAAGTGTTGTAGTAATACGGTATTGCAATATAACCTGTACTGTCATCTCACAGTTTACTAAACAATATCTAACATTTTAAATAGAATTAACCAGCAGAAATAATGCATAAATGGATGGATGAATGAAGGGTCTGATTGCGAACTGTTATACAATAAAACAATAGATTCCACAGTGATATCTTTCCTAGACCATGTTCTGCACATGTTTTGTGTTTTCCCCTTCAATGTAAAGAATCCAGTTAACAGAATTCAGTCCTCCCTTTAGCATTTTCCCTGTGTGTATTGCAGGTGGGCCATGAAATATCATTTACAATAAATTATGTTTTCATTCATTCATTTTCTATACGTATAGGGTTATGGGAAGCCTGCAGTCTAACCCAGGAGATCTGGGGCATGAGGTGGGGTACACCTTGGACAGGGTGCCAATCCATCATATGTCACACACACACACACACACACACACACACAGGATTTAAATTGTCTTGTTTTTTATTTATCTGACCTATTTTTAAAACAGAGCACATCCTATGTGTCATCATTATCAAAGACACAGACATCATAATCAAATCAGTGGCAAATGGAAAGCTGTTAATGGAGAAGTATTAACATATTTTTCTCCAGTGACATTTAGAATACAGGCTTAACAATTTATTGGTTACACTTATTTTTTATTTTACATTTGTTGCTTTACACATTTATATGCATGTGGATGAATTATTACCTTGCACTGCATTGACGTAGGTCAGTGACCCTAGAATTGTCCTGTTATTGAAATAAAAATCTATAGACGTAGATACATACCTTCTGAGTGTTTTGCGTTGATCAGATATGTGATTAAAGGTTTGGGTGGGCTGTTCGTTTGGATTAGAGAAACCACAAAAAATTTAAGATAAGGTTAACAGAACTGGACTTGGTTATCACACTGGCTATTTATCACCCATTTTGTCCTGTTGTTTAGTTTCAGAGAATGTTAATACAATTAATATTGGTGTGAGTGTTGAGTGAGTGTTTGGCTCTAAACATTATCTCATCTCTGTACACCTTATATGCCTTTATATCTTTTTGGCTCAAATGAAGCAGTCTTCAGGTGAAATTAGTTATATAATTAAAGAAAAGAGTAGAGAAATACCTTTTAGGTTTTTGAATATAAGATTCATTACCAGTCAACCAGGTGGCAGCACACACTCACTTTTTTTTTTCTGAACGTGAAACTTTTTAAATAAACCGTCTTCAGCTTTATTGTGGTCAGGTTTATGGTGGAAACATAAAATAATTTAGGTAGTGTACTTAAGCTATAGGTAGAAAAAGTATGCCTAACAACATCATTTATTTTATACTGTACTCATTAAAATTGTAGAATAGACTTGATAATATATATATATAATGGGGTGCCGCCTTGTAAGGTGTACATTTGCTTCTCTAAATCTGAAGGACCTCCATAGCTCTTGTGGATTACAAAGCTACTGACTCTATCGTGGAGAATAAACCCACACCACTGTTGAGGAACCTCATTTCCTTCTGCTTGTTCATAAATGTGAAATAATTGTGCAGTATTAACACACACTTTTCTCTCTTGCACGGCATTCTTATCAATGATGTGCCACATTGAAACTAAATTGTATACACAGCCTCAATGCTGGGGAAACTGCTGGTGAAACTCTCACTAGCTCAGTTCTGGACTGGCTCTGTTAGTCCAGCATTTCAACCTCCCACTGCACTATAATTAGAATTAGATAATAATTAACCACAAACAGTATATGCATTAGAATAGCATCTATTCGTCTAGTTTATTCCCTCACCTGCATACTACCTCCCACTCTTTTTCCGGGATAAATTATAATTTCCTTGCTCAAGGAAGCTTTTTGAGGTCAGTATTCAGGTAAGCCTTTCAGGCTATCTCTTGGTGGGTGACATACACAAGTTGTAACTTTCTAGATCTTGTGGTGCTGCTTCAGTGTTTAAGAATCCGCCTTCTTCATAATGTCATTTATTTTGTGAAATGCACCAGCCCTTTTTGCTCATGCTGCCACCCTGATGCTCAACAGCTGGGATAATGTTCTTCAGATTAAAAGCCTTACCCTTTTCCCTACATACATAGCCCTGAAGATTTAGAGCCAAACACTCACTCACTCACTCATTGTCTACACCACTTTATCCTGTATACAGGGTCGTGGGGGCCTGGAGCCTATCCCAGGAGACCCTGCATGAGGCATGATACAGCCTGGACAGGGTGCCAATCCATTGCAGGATTCTCATATTCACAGACTACGGGCAACCTGGAAACCAGTTAGTCTAATCTGCATGTCTTTGGACTGTGGGAGGACACCGGAGTACCTGGAAGAAACCCAGTAAGAACAGGGAGAACATGCAAACGGCACGCACACAGACCTGAGGTGGGAATCGAACCCGGACCCTGGAGGTACAAGGTAACAGTTCTAACCACTAGCCACTGTGCCGCCCAGTCATACAAGTTTTTTTTTTTTGCTAATTTTTATTTGAACACATGGACCTAGGTGGTGGAATGAACATCCTCTAGATGTCCGTACAGCTGGGTCTTCTATGCAATCTATAAAAGAAGACTGAAGACGTATCTGTTTCTTCAGTACTCGGACTAACCCCTCCCCAAGCATCTGCCAAATGCCTAAATGTAAATATAAATATGCAAAGTTTCATCTGGCTTTTTAAAGCCGCCTTGTAGTCTTGGAGTAGAGGATTCTTCCTTACATGTCAGTATAGGATACTTGACTAAATAGTGGATAGTGGATGTACATATTTTGGCAGATAATACCTTTATCTCCTTCACCGTTTGTTGTTGTTGTTGTTTTTTTGCTTTGGAGTTTAGTCGAACCTTTCACACTGAAGTGTGTTCATTTAGGAAACACTGGAACAGAATTTTCCCTGGAGAAAATCCCCTCTGGGATTCCCCAATCAGCTTGTGAGCAGAAGAACAATTTACAAAAACAGTTTCAGTTTATACATTTTACAGTAATGGCTTTCGAGATGTACTGTATATAGATACAGTTAATGAACGTGTTTAAAATGTGTTAATACTAATAGTAAACAATTACTGCATGTTCGTGGAGCAAAAGTGTGGACTGTACCATGTACATCCCTGGGCAGTTTACGACCAATTAAAAGCCCAGAAATATTTGTTATTCAAAATAAATGTAGTTGTTTGTAGTATACACCACCGTAAGGATGACATATTACCAATATTAACAAGTTCAGCTGAACACAGTGAGTTCAGATAGACATTCGTGTTTTGTTTCGAAACCTTCACCCTCGGCGACATGACAATGGCTCATTCCGTACTTTCCGTAAACGGAAATGGCCCCCTTTCGTCAGTGGTGCTGTACTTGGAGCGAGGGTTGCAAAGTCCACAGTTTTTTACCCTTGAGCCTTTGATCCACCGCCGAGACTTTATTTTGTGATGATTTTCTTTTATACAATTCATACGTGCATATTAAGAGCATTCATTATTTATCAGAATCACATTCACTCATTATTCAGACAGGGTCCCTGAAGTTTCCATTGCGTTATTGACACAAACCTGGCAACCCTGCTCTTTCAGCAGCTCTTCAATAACATCTCTGGGGTTCAGGCGAGAGCGCGTGGGTTTTCAGCTGAATAACTGTTTACATCTTTGCAGTTTCTTCTCAGTTCGTCTCGAGGATTTTATTGACAACGTTGAATAAGGTAGTATTCGCTTCTCTTCCCTGTGCTTGAAAGATGTATTTGGAGGAAATGCTGCTCAGAAATGACTTCTTTCCGTCGTTCAGTTCAGGTGAACAGCAGCTAAATAACGGTCACGAACAAGTGTCCGTCCCCACAGCGGCGAAACGGCGCTAGCTAACAAGCTAACAAGTTAGTTTAGCCCTGTAGATAGCTTTTGTCTGTTAACATGTTGTTTTTAGTGCTCTGGTTAGCCGCTAGTATTTCTAAATCTGTATCAAATCGACGTTATCACATCAGCAGAATATTTTCTAGGCTTGCTCCCATTATCTAACGATAATTACCAAAATTTATGAATAAATGAACAGTTAAATCCTGGCCATAATTTCGAAACAGCTTGTTGAAACTGGTTTATTAAATCAGTTAGCTGTTAGATCCACTCTCAGGCTATTTGTGTGCTCAGGTTACAGCTGTCAGTCGCTACTAACTTTAATTAAATTTAGTAAACAAGCTTGATTTGATTTATCTTTTACCATAGCAGCTAAAAATCAAACAATTTTTTAGAGATATTTCCTGAGACACACGAGCAAGAAAATAAATTCTGTTATTGTAGCTATTGCGACAGATGCTTTGTTTGTATTTCTGTTGTTTTGTTTTTGTACTGTTTGTGGTTTGTTCTCACATGTCACTTTATTCAGTGCATGGACAAGAATTCTTAAAATGTCATATATCATAAATTCATTCTGTACTAGTGTTTTGGTTGACCTTTCTTGTTTTAGGTGGCCCATATCCTGAAATGATTATCCTGAAATTAACCATAATACATTGCATGGAATGGGAATCACCAGTCACCTCCCGATACAATATAATCACAATACCAAGGTGCCAATTCGATTAAAATTACGATCTATAAGTATGACAATTTTATAAATATTCTGATTCTATATGATTTTTCACCTGATTTTGTTACAATTTTAAAGTTTAAATGAGTAATTAAATGTAGTTTGTTCCTTATAACAGTAGTTTTCTCACTTAAAAATCTAAACGCATTAAAAAACAAATGTTTAACATTTTCAAATTACATCACACAGTTTTAACATTACTGAACAGCACATATCTCTGTTATCCGCCGTAATAATTATTTCTAAACAAACGAGCAAATATTTCACTCCTACCACACAGGATTAAAATGTGTTAAAGGTTCAGAGTGACCCATCTGCAGGATTATAAAGAAATGGTGATGTTTTACACCTCTAATGCCTCCAAAGTATCAAAACTAAACAGTGAGTGCACAGCTTGAGTGGTTGCGGCACGTGTGGCTTGTAACGCATTCGATTTTTGACTAATAATGCTTGCTGCGTTTTGAGACTTGTGTAAGTGTGTGTGTAATGTGTGGGTTTGAGACTAATTTACTCAAGCAGATTAGAGACATTTATCATGGCTTGATTTTTGATAATCTAACAGAATATAAATTAAGCATTTATATCTGAGGCTGATCACTGGTCATGGCCGACCATTTTTTAAAAATTGATTTTTGAGTCAGTGTGGTGATATGTGAATCGCCATAGAAAAGATTCACTATTCATAACTGCATTGATTTTTTCCCCCCCATCTCTAATTGATTGGATCTGCAATTATCAGTAAGTTCCAGCCAGATAGAGTAGAAAGGAAACTGCAGACACAGCATGTTACTTGTTAATTACATTAAAAGGTTTAGTTTTGACTGCTTTTAAATATTAATGAGCGTGTAATGCCACAGATTACCAACACCTCGGCTGGTGTGTTTAGTGCAACAGGCATTAGGATTTTGGAGCTTGTGCTGAAGTTAAGGCACTGAGGTGTTGCACTACTGGGAGGAGCACTATGTTAAACCTCTCTACCACATAAAAGGTTTTGTTAGGCAAATGTTGGAATGAGGTTTCCTGCCTTACTTTCTGATTGTGGATCTTACTTGTCCAGGCAAGTAAAAGATATCAGTAAATCAGTTAAACAGTTCAACAACAAAGCTAGTAGCACAGACACAAACTATATATTGATTGTCTGCTGATTTGCCAATCCCTGTCAGAAAATGTACACAATTTGTGTCAGAATTACTCGTGTTAGGGTAAAATAAAACTTCCAAGTATATCAACGTCTCTTCTAATTAAATACTTTATTTAAGGCAGTAGATCAGAATGTTTTCAGCTTTCATTTTTACATGTGGATATGCCAAATCATTGTTAGTTTGAACTGACCTTTCATCAGAAGTCATCAGAAATATTGGAACACAAGACTTAGAAATGTTTCTCATTGCCAAGTAGTGGCCTGTTGGCTATTAATTGTGTATTGTCTCTCTTGGCTTTAACCCAGGGTTTTCCAGTTAAGACTGCATTTGTTATTAGAAAGAAACAGTTATTTAACAGACATGAACACTACAGAGCTGACAATAGGAGGAAACACAGGGAAAGTCAGTCAGAGTCATAGCACGCACATTGGACATAGCTGATCCAAAAAATCTCGAATGCTGTGAAAAATAAATAAACAATCAGATATTCAGCAGTTAAGCAAAGGATTGATTTGACTGCTTCTGCAGTTGGCTCATAATTGTGTATTGTCAATGAATATAGCAGCAGAATAGGTTCTAAATTTTTATAAGCATTCTGTCACTTCACAGAGAAATATGTCCGGTTTAATTGGGAGGAGCTGTATCATGCAGCAAGACAATGACTCATAATACACGAACATAACAAAGGACTTCCATCAGGGGAAGAAAGTGGAAGGTTTTAGACTGGCCGTTTCAGTCAGCAGTCTTTCACCTAAGTGAGCATAGATTTCACTCCTGAAGAGGAGACTGAAAGAAGAGAAAGCCCCAAATTATTTTTCTCATTTAAAAATAATTTGGTCTGTCCTGAAAGGTGCCATGTTCTAAGTCTGTGGTTCCTAAAACGTTTCGTTCAGGCAAATTTGCAATAGCCGGAGCTTTGGGTGAGTGAGGATGTGGAACACTGACAGGTTGTGAAATCTATTATTATCAAAAAGGGGAAATACATTGAGAACATGACAAAATGCACAACCGTATGCCCTGCAACAGTGTATTTTGCAAAACTGCAACAGTTAGCGCAGCAGGAGCCGTGGCACCCAGAGAATGTATGAGAACGACGTTGAAACTTGGGCCGTACAGATGTGGTTTTAAAGGGGAAAAAAATCCACTGAGATAGTAAACACTTAAAATAGTTTATTTTGAAATTTTTTAATAGTTTATTTTGGATTTAAAAAAAAAATCAAATGTACAATGCCTCGTGCATCTCACTAGAGGCAGTCCAGTGTGGACCACACTTCAAGGAACCCGGTTCTGTTTTGTTTAACACCTCAAAATGAAAGCTGAAAATCTGCTCTATCACCTTATGTTCATCTTTTGATTAAACACAAATGTCTTCAGTGTATAGCAAAAACAAAATAATTGTCCTTGCCTTTTTAGTACTTTTGGAGGGGACTGTATAAGCTGTTTCTGAGATGCACAGTGTGTGCAGAAGATGCAATTGGACCCGATGTTTGTTTGATTGTTTGTTTGTTTATTTGTTTTTTTTTATTTTTGTTCAGGTGCAATGATTGAAGAGGAGCAATTTGTTAATATAGACTTAAATGATGACAACATCTGCACCATCTGTAAGCTGGACACAGACACTGGAACTCTATCCTTCTGTCATGTCTGCTTTGAGCTGAGCATAGAGGGTAAGTGTCTATGTTGGGCAAATTTGGTATTGAAATGACCGTTCTGATTGAGGAAAAAAGGGAGCCGTCTCTATTTTGTCTGTTTTAGGCCATACAACTGAAAGTAAATTATAAAACAATGCCACTGTTTGGCCACATTGACTTATAAAAGAAACTCCTTTATTTTTATGTCCTATGCAGATTTAGCAGGTTTTTAAAGCTGTCCTTTAGCAACTTTTAACTGTTGCAGGCAAACAAATGCTTCAGATGTGAGATTATACATGCCTGCTTTTGTAGAATTGATAGGTGTTTGTAGTCTTATGAAACCAAACACAAAACTATGCTGAAACATTTACTGAACATGAATTTACAAGAGCAAATGAGTTTTGGTACGTTGCAGAAACAGGGAACACTAAAAATGTTTCCTTTGAAAGTTTGAATAGACAACCTATAAGAATAGGCCCTATGATTATAGGAAAATAATACACTTCTAGTTGGTAACAGGAACACCCCCTTTTTTACTGGGCGGCATCATACCAGCTCACTATATTGCATTGTTTAAAGCTGCATGTATTGAAATGAAAATTTATTTTACGCTTTTCCAGCATACCTCCTGATTATACTGCCTACAGTGGTAAGTGGTTGGGCAACACAAAGTTTAGAAACACCTGAGTTAGTATTTTTAAAATAATATAAAGTGCTGTCATGTCATTTTATTCTGTCAGTATCCATCTGATGAGGGATTACCAAGAATAAACTGGCAGGTTGTTGTGCACAGGACATCCTGTAGCACATTCCCTTTAAACATTAGATCATGTTAAACCCTTACATCATATCTGTTACTGTTGTTGGGCAACAGGAGAAGCTTCTGGATACCTATAGAGGTTACTGTTACCTTTATCCATCTCAAATGGTATTATTAACCATTGTTAAATTTGAAGCTCTTGAAATCCTTTTTTTTTTTTCAATTTATCTAATGTGTTCAAACGTGAGAATAAAGAATGTCATAAGTGCATTTTAATTCATTTTTCAGAAACTTTACATCAATAGAATAAACACTGGACTATTAATGTATGGTGTTTTACCTAAAGTGAGTTCAGGGCCACGTCTGTACATATTAGACAAAGCCATACTACATACAAACAGCCCAATCAGGAAATGTATCTGGGAAATGCTGTAGAGGTTTTAAAATGGTGGATTGAACATTTATATACTGTACAAGACTATTTAACTGACTAAGCTCAAATGACTTGCTCTTTTAATAAAACAGTTTGTTTAGAATATACAAATATTGTAAGTTATCAATATTATGTCACTGAAGATGCTTGCCAAAGCACTCCATATGTACAGCCTTGTTGTACTGTCTGCTGCCATAGATGGTGGCACCGGCTCGAGTGCCACTCCTTGGCAGCACACACTCCCTGCAGACCCTTCTCTCCTGGAACGGTTTGTCACAGTCATGCTCAGATGTGGCTCCCTCTAGTACTGTTGTTCAGGTAAAACCTCTTGTTATTGGCTAACAAAGTTCCTACTGTATGCCCGATCCTCCAGCCAGTCTTTATAGCCACTTTTGTACTTGTCTGTGAATGTCCTTCCTCCAACATTCTCTTTGGCACAATATATTGTTTGTACAGTAACGTTCAAAAGTTAGTAAACCCCTCTTTTAATTCTGTGTTAAAAATGAAGCCATAAAGAAAAATAAAAACATGTGGGCAATACTTAGCACCTTTCCGTGATTCAATAGCCTGTAGATACACCTGCAGATTTACTGGTGTGCTTTGGTTCATTGTCCTGTTGCATGACCCAATTTTAATCAAGCTTCAGCTGTCGGACAGATGGCCTCACGTTTGCCTCTAGGATACTCTGGTATACAGAGGAGTTTATGGTTATTTTATTGGCTGCAAGCTGCCCAGGTCCTGTGACTGAAAAATAAGCCCAAATCATCATCCCTCCAGTGGATAGTGGACAGTGGATATGAGGTGTTTTTGTAGAAATACTGTTTGGTTTTCCCCAAACATGGTGTGGCGATTAAGGCTAAACAACTCTACTTTGGTCTATTCTGTGTTCTTGTGCTTTGTTCAGATGCAGGAGCAACCCTTCCCAACAAACCATAGTGTTCTTCTCTTATTGTCATTTAACATTTAGCTTAGTGATGCCTGTTGGGTCTGAGATGTAACTCTTGGCATTGTTAATACGTGTCTAAATGCTCCAGACCAGCAAACTGCCATATCTTCTTTGAACTTGATTTTTATTATATTTTTATACAAAAACTCATATAATTAAAAGGTACAGACTTGCTCAAAGAAATGGCTTTGAAGGTTCTTCATCTTGTTCTTGGCTGAAAGGATGATAAAGTCACCTGATAATATTTAACCATTTTGATCAGGGCTTGACATTGGCACCCGCCAAATGCGGGTAAAGTTCGGCTGTGGTGGGTAATAACTTTAGTCTCACTAGCCACTTTGGCGGGTAGTTTATTCTTTGGTATGACGATATATTTTTGTTGTAGT
>JAQMYK010000009.1:10570881-10601217 GCA_030014345.1 Clarias buthupogon
TTATGCCTGGTGTCTAGACTTGTAAATACAGATAAATGCACATTTACTGTTCATCTGTTCAGAAACACTTTCTTATATATGTAAGGCTGGCTTGGAGTGGGGGATGCGTAGGGTGGGGGGTATAAGGGCGTGTGTAAGGGGTTTATAGATTAAAAGTGTACCTCTGCTTGGTTTATATGTCCTGTGAATTCAATATACTTAAAATGCAAGCATCTATGGTATTTATATTTGGATGTAAATCAAATCCATGCATTAAAACAAACTATGAGTCTGCAATACTGTGATGAATATGAGACTTTGTCTGGAATATAGGCTATGCTTTCCACATTCAGGAGTGGGTTTGTTTAATTGTGTGTGTTCTGCTGATGGATGGCTTTATCCTTTACCAGCTAAGCTGCTTTGCCTGGCCATCAAAATATATAAGTTCTTGCCTAACAATTATACAAATCTTTTATACTCTGGAAAACAGGGCATGGACAGAATAAATGGTCACTGTCAAAAGTCCCAGAATTTAATTTAAAAAATGTTTGAATGTAAATGTTGTGTAAGAAGATTGAACTTGTCTTTCTGCATCACAGGTGTGTCCACTGCCACTCTGCTCCACTCTACATCTTTGCGTGGGCACAGGGACTGCTTTGAGAAGTACCATCTCATTGCCAACCAGAAGGTCTCACAAGCCAAGGCCTCACACAGTACCTACGAGGGTGTGAAGCGAGCACTGAGTCAGCAGATCAGCCGCATTGTGCAGTACGCCCAAAACAGAGACTCTGGCTCCAAACACCAGCTTCTGTTTCACACACCACAGGGCGACAGGAAGATGATGGCCCAGTCGTGTGCCCAAGTGCCCCGATATGCTCCACGCTGGGCTGAAGGCACATGTCCAGGTGAAACAGTTGATCTGGAGATCCTGCAGGACCCTGGTCAGCTGTGGAGGAATGAACAGAAGCATACAATGCAACAGCAGGGAGTAGGAGGAGAACAGCGAGAGAGACACGCAGGCCACAGCCGAGAGGATTGTGAGTACTCCTGAGAAGTGAAGTGATTTTTAAAAAAATGTTTTTTCAATGCAGATAAAAAAATGTAGTTGATGTTTCTGACAATGTTTCTATCAATAAAGCTGATAAAGCATCAGTATGACGTAGGAGACATGCCTTCCCCCCTTTTTTTTCCAGATTTTTGTCTGTGTAACTCACTTTTAATGTGACAGTTCAAGGATTTTTTATTTTGTGTGCCCACATTCTTTTGTCTTTCATGCCTACAATTTCTTTGCCAGTCTGAAACCGTCTTACCACCAAGGTCATGAAATCCATGATTAGTGAAAAGAATGTCTCAAGGTCAAAGACTGAGTTGCTGTGTTTCCCTCATGCTTTCTTAGCTAAAGAGAATTTCATAGTCTGCAGTTGTAATGTAACATGGGCATTAAAGATAGAGGGTTAGTTGTTGCTTCTGTGCTTTAACCTTTTTTTTATTTTATAAAGATTAAAAATAAAGATTTTTATTCTTTATTTTTTTTGCAGTAGTGAAAATGAGTGTGGAAGAGCTTCATCAACTGAACTCACAACTCGTGCTGCAGATTCAAGGTAAGGTTACATACCACATTTTTCAATGTTAACCTTGAGCTGATGCACTGCACAGCTTATTTAAACCAATTATGAAAACTGATGAGTCATATTTTATCAAATTTGTGTTTGCCATAAGTGTGTACATGCAAAATTATAATTAGTCGTAAAAAGAAATTCACACATAATGAGTTTGTTGTAGTATGTATCCAAAAAACTTTCAGTACCCAAATCCTGTGGGAATTGCCACAGTGCTATCTGACGATAAAAGATGAAACTTTAATACACTTGCCAAACTAAAAAATGTCTGCAGTGGTACCTCAGCATACGAAACACCCTGCCTCATAAATTTTCACCTTAAGAACTGAAATTTTACAAGGAATTTGCCTCGGCATATAAGCGAACGTGCCAAGCCAAATCGAACGCTGGCTAAGTTGTGCGTATATCCAGCTGCCGTTTGTTTGCGTCAGTGGAAAACTGAGAGAGCCACTTTTAGCTTTGTTTTTAAAAGCAGCCGGTGCCAAGAGAAATTATAAATGAAGATTAAGTAACTTTTAATATCTATTTATTTCATATTTTACTTCATTTACATGTCTTTTATAAATGTTATAATTGTTTTTATATGGGAAAAAATATGACCATAGTGTTTCAAATTGGTAATATTTTTGGGTCGCTAGAACAAACATTATTTCCTATGGGAAAATGTGTTTCGCAATATGAAATTTCACCTTAACTCACTTCCAGAACGGATTAATTCATGTGCCGAGGTGCCACTGTAACCCTCTATCAGTCACTTCTAAGACCTTCCTATCAGTAGTTCAGAACCTTGAGCTACACCTGCTCCATTTGTGAAAACCAGTGGTGTGTTTGCCAGGGTTTCTTAAATCTGTTCTCATTTTTTACGCTCCTGTCACTTTTTGCCTCTAATCTACATCCAATTCTAATGAGATGATCAGAAATCAGTGATAAATTTCTGATTCATTCTAGATTAGCTTGCTCTTTCTTTCATACCACAAGTTCTTGTGATCTCTTCTGAGATTGTGTCATAATTGGCAAGTCAAGGATACAATAAGGTTAAAAATGCATTCTTGTATACTTCCCTAATAATAATGTTTGTCATCTGGTTAAATGGCATTTGTATTCAAACTATCAGATTAATGCTCAGATCTTTCTTTCACTTTTTCCTGCAGGGGTGTTTGAAGAGCTTTCAGTGGCTGTGCAGGAGAAGGACTCTTTGGCATCTCAACTCCATGTCCGCCACATTGCCATTGAGCAGCTTTTTAAGAACTGCGCCAAACTCCCATGGCTGCAGATCGGCCGGGCAGGGGTGAAAGCCAGCAACCCCTCAGTGGAGTGAAGCTTGAGTTTTCCACAATGGATTAAAGAATGACTTCCAGTCTGGGGAGACATAAATGAAGGTTGCACTCGAGTCATATGCTTTTCAATCTTAAGTAGATGGGGTTGGTGTGTTTGTTCTTGAACAAGCGACATATTGAACAGCATATGTGACTAACACGGGGAGATTTGGAGTTTGTGCACTTGTGTTACTATGCAGAATGAGGTCAGACTGACCATGGCCTCATCAACGTTCACTTGAATATTGTTTTTATTACTTTTATGTTAAGTCTTTGATAATTATATTTATTGCTTTCAGTTTATAATATAATTTTTTATTGTTAGTGACTTCTTTTTTTCTTCTGAATTAGAACAGTGGATTCCCGTATATCAGTGTGTGAAGGGCCGGAATCTGACTGTCTCTGGTGTTACTGTGGTAATGGTTACTTAGTTAAGAAGGGAGTGATGTCCCACTGAGCATTGCATTGGGATTGTGGTTTGATTAGAAGATATGATATGATTGAACAACAATGTGATATTTATGTAACGATACCACTGAATCTGCCATAATATGACTTATTAGGACCAGGCTGATACGTGTGCAGTTTTTTTCAATATATGGGGAAGGGCTGCTGTCAATGAGCTTATAGAGAAGAAGTATTTTAAGTATTTTAAGACATTTAGGCAAATCAAATTGACTTGCTGTGGTTTTTTTTATTTTATTTTATTTTATTTTTTATTGCTGCAGGGTTTTTATTTCAATCATTGTTTTTTTCAATCAAAATCATGCAATGGTTTTCGCTTAATCAAGATTAATGCTGTTTTGGTTTACTACACAGAAGATGGTCAGAATGTTTTTTTTTTTTTTTTAAGGTAGATATAATTGGTCATCACATACTCAAATATTCCTCTATGTTTAGCATTACTTGGGGATTTTATGCACCTTAAAAAGCCTAACCAAAGCTTGTTGCCATAGGGTAACATAATTCAGTGTTTATATTTTTTAAATATGTTGCATGAATAAAAGGACATTTATACATAATGTTTAATTTCAATTCATCACTTTTGAAAATTTGAACTTGCCATTCTGTGTTTATTTATTTACCACCTTATTGTACAATATTATTTCAGTTTCATACCTTTTGTTTATTCTCATGTAAAACCTTGAGGGGAGGGCGCTATCTGGTGGTTTTCCAGAAAATCTGTTCACATTAGATTGAATCCTTTGCGGCATGCTGATGATGGCACTGAACATTGATTAAATTAAACATAGCTGTTCAAATGTGTCATTTAAAAGGTAGGAAATATTTTGTTCAGAAGAAAATCCTTCTCTTTGTAAGAGACTTATATTTTACTTGACCCATCTGGGTTGTATAAAAAGTGTTGTGCATGTTTGGTGCTTGGTATGCTGTAAAAGTTGAACTGTGATTTTCATCAGCATTATTGTATGCATGTCAGTTCTGCTTATACTGTATATATGTGTATATAAAGCTGTTGGATTTGTGTGTTGATTTTTTTAATAGCTTTTCTTGGGGTTTAAAACCCATGATTTATTTTAAGATCATAACAATGACAGCTGATGTTAAGGGTCATACAGGGTCAACTGCCCACCAAACAAATTACTCAAATTACAAGTTACTCTCATGTAAAACTTAACATAATGTATTGGCATGTTATGTTGTTCATGTCTGGTAACTTTTAAACATGTACTTTTTTCTTTTTCCTTTTACTGTTTTTCTTTTTTTCTTCTTTTTTGTTTTGTTTAGATTTATTTATTATTTTCAGTTAAGTGTATTATATGGTTTTGTGTTTGTTTCCCCAACAGCTCATGCAATAATGTGTGATTGTGTGGTGGACTGAGTGATAATTTGTATAATATCTTTAAAACTAGGAAATAAATATAGAAATATTTTATTAAACATGGATTTGTCCTGTGTCTTTGTATGCACATCATTAATAATATGTGTAGTGAATTGTCTCTTGCTTTGAATCGGTCCAATCTGCTTTGCAGATGAATGCAGTTGTCAGCTTGTGTGTGGGACTGGATTAATTATACTGTTAGGACAGCAGGTAGGTTCACTTCTGCTGGTGATAGATGGAGTCTCAGTGTGTGCCCTGACTTGAGTGGAAAAAGAAAGAAAAATCACATCACGTGAAGGTACATACATAAACAAAATTCATCATCATAATTTAATAATTCCCTCAAACATCTCACTTATTTGATATGCACAATAAAAGAAACATGTTCCCCCCGTACAATGAAATTATTCCTTTGCTGTCCCCCAATGAATGCCACTAAAAAGTTATAAAAATAAGCATAAAAATAGAATAAAATAAATATAGGTATAAAAAGAATATAAGTATATAAAAATGATGTAAATGATTCGAGAGGGGTACATTATTATGAAAAAGAACATATTCCATCTCCTGATTTTGTCACATAGGAAACCATGAGTATTCTTTCTAACCTTGAAACTATTTTTGTTGATGATACACAGCAACGTGTTAACAAAATGCACAAGACCTTTATTGATATCACCTGAATGCAACTTATGGCTCACAGACCTTAGTGCAAATCATTAGGCCCTAAATCTTCTAAACCTCTGTCTATATCAGATTGCAAGCTTTGGTACAAATCCTTTCCTCGGGGCACAAGGCGGGGTACACCCTGGATGGGGTGCCAGTCTCATTCACTTACTATGGCAATTTGGGAACACCAGTTAGCCTAATTTGCAAGTCTTTGAATGGGAGAACCAGAGGCGGGAATCGAACCCGAACCCTGGTGGTCCAAGGGACAGTGCTAACCACTACGCCAACATGAGGTGATCTCTGTTTTAACTGTATAGGAAAGAAATCAGAAAACATGGAATTATTAAGGACAGCAATTAAAAAACATGGAACATAAGAAATTAAAAGAAATGAAGAAAAAAAAACATAATTGTGCAGGAAATAGGCCGTACGGTGGGGTAGTGGTTAGCACTGTCGTCTTTCACCTCCAGGGTTGGGTTCGACACACCCGCCTCAGGTCTGTGTGCATGGAGTTCGCATGTTTTCACGTGGGTTTCCTCTGGGTTCTCCGGTTTCGTCCAACAGTCCAAAGACAAGCAGGTTCTGCTAATTGGTGTTCTCAAATTGCCCATAGTGGGTGAATGTGTGTATTTGTGCCGTTTGATGAACTGGCACCCCGTACTAGGATGCACCACACCTGAAGCCCAAAGTCTCCTGAGAAGATAAAAAAAGATGAAGATAATTGTACAAAGGAAAGGAAATAAAAAGCATGAAACTGTATTGGAATAAAATCAGAAAACATGAAATTGTACAAAAAATAAATCAGAAAATTATATATGTTATTTTGAAGGAAACATCTCAAACACAGTGGGAATTTGACCTGGTATTTTGCAGGGAGGAATGAGAACTGTAACCTGAACACACACTTGATTCTCTCAGCAGAGCAGCACAATGCTACTGAATCCCAAATACCTCCTACTGGACTTATAGTCAACTATACGATTACTTCTGGAAGCTATTACACTAGTGTGTGAGTTATACCCTAAGTAGTGTCCTCGATTAGGAAGTAAAGTGTTATTCGCAACCCATCCAAGATTCAGAAGAGCCTTTGGCCCCGCCTACTCTACTCACCGGAAGTTTGGATTTTGTTGTTACACTGGAAGAAAATGGCTGCTATGAGTTTTTTACATTGAAGGCACTGGAAGAATATTTTTGCTCATTGCTTTGCATTTTCGAGCTGTGAAGATGCGCTTTGTTTGGCAAGTTTGTTATTTTTTATTTGTCCTAATGTAAACTTTAAGCATCCCTCTCCCCGTTTGCAGTGCTCTGTTAACTTTTGCAGCTTTCTTGAAGCCAAGCTAACGGAGCAGCTAGCAGAGGAGGCGCTCATTTAGCGAGTTAGCACTGCAAGCTAACCTGAGGAGTTCGCCTATAGCCACATTATACTTTACCTTTCCCACTGTAAATGTATATGTACAGAGTTGACTCTCAACATTCGGGTGTTTTTGCGTCCTCTAGCAAACGGTTCATTTCTTCCCTCTGTAAGTTAACCACCAGGGTTACAGAATGTTAGTTCTATGCCTAGGGGTTAGCAGTGCAGCTAATCCAATGAGCCATCATCTGTTTTTTATTTATTTCTTCTTATTATTATTTATTTGCATGTAACTCATGTTGCTGTGGACGGCTTGAGGAAAAAAATGCAGATGATTGCAAACATCACATCTATTTGGGGACCACGTTTGTAAAGCTGAAATTGCCTTTTTTGTACTTAGGGTTTGAATGGACTGTCAATGGATGTGCCAGTTTTGGGGCAAGGACAGCATCGCCTCCTGTCACACACAAACTGGTGGTGGACCACAATGGTAAGCAGTGCTTTCTCTTGGATTAGACTACATCTCTTTCTCAGCTGCAACCCGCCATTTGATATTTTGTGGAGTGTTTATATTGCATGCTGCTGTGAGAGCACTATGTAGCACTGAAAGTTTCCTCTCCTTTGCAGCAACAAGACCTAGAATATGCATTGGATCGGGCTGAGGTATGATGTCTGTCTTGTAGTTGCTCGTTTAATTATATGATTTATCATGCACACTATGATGAGGCTACACGTTGCTCATTAAGTCACTTGTGTTTTTGTGCAGTACATTGTTGAAAGTGCTCGTCAGCGACCAGCTAGAAGGAGGGTGTCTTCCAGTGGGAGGAAATCCTTGTATCAAAAACTTTATGAATTGTACATGGAAGAGTGTGAAAAAGAGCCAGAGTTGAAGGTTACTTCATACTAAATACTCAATTTCACACTTAAAGCATGCTTTTAACAGTTTCATTTCAGTTTGATATACACAAAAAAAGTAAGGTTGATTAAAAGAGTGGAATGTTTAATTATACTTTTTGCATTACATGAATCTTTACTATACAGGGGTGAGATGACTGTATGGCCAAAAGTTTGTGAACACTTGATCATCACATCTGTATGTGCTTTTTGACTGTCCCCTTATTGATTTAGCCCATGCACTTCTGTTACAAAAAACAGCACTTTTTCAGGAAGGTTTTCCACTACACTTTGGAGCACGGCTGTGGAGATTTTTTGCTCATTCAGCTACAAGAGCACTGAGGTCAGACACTGATTTAGGGTGATGCGCCCTGGCCTGCAGTCAGTGTTCCAGTTCATTCCAGAGGTGTTCAGTGGGGTTAAGGTCAGCGCTCTGTGCAGATCACCCAGGTTCTTCTAGTTCTTTCTCTCTCTCTATCAATAGAGTTCACTTAAGTTCTTTCCAACCTCGGGAAACCCTGTCTTTATGGACCTGTGTTTGTGCGCAGGAGCATGGTCATGCTGGAACATGTTCGGGCCTCTTGATTACAGTGAAGGGAAATTGTAATGCTTCAACATATAAAGCACAAAGCTAAAGCCTGCTGAAAAAAAATTACTTAACAGTTTCCCTTTGGGATTAATAAATGATTGATCGATCGATCTATTGTGTGCATTCAACTTTGTGGCAGCAGTTTTAGGAAGATCCACATATGGGTGTGATACCAAAATTTTCACATACATTTGGCCATATAATGTTTGTAAGGAGTGAAATGAATGATCAGGCTTATATGACCGCATGTTTTAATGTGCTATATTTCTCTTATAGTATAGCTGTTATCCAATGGTTAAGTTTAGTGTATTAATAACAGTAATAGCAATTCACAGTTACACTCCTGTTATCATTTACATTACAGAAGCCATAAACACTTGTTCAGTTATCGACCTCTATTTTTCTTTTAAAGTTAATACACCAAAACAAAGACATAAGTCTTAATACATTGTTAAGTACAAGTGAAATTTTTCCAGAAAATCACGTATTGCTCACAGAAAAGTGTTGCATTAACACATGTTTTACTTTACACATGTTTATTCTCTTTGTGTGTATTGGAACAAAACATAAAAAGGGAGGGGAAAAAAGCAAATTTGACATAATGTCACACAAAACTCCAAAAATGGGCTGGACAAAATTATTGGCACCCTTAACTTAATATTTGGTTGCACACATTTGGAAAAAAATAATTGAAATCAGTCGCTTCCTATAACCATCAATAAGCTTCTTACACCTCTCACCCGGAATTTTGGACCACTCTTTCTTTGCAACCTGCTCCAGGTCTCTCATATTCGAAGGGCGCCTTTTCCCAACAGCAATTTTAAGATCTCTCCACAGGTGTTCAATGGGATTTAGATCTGGACTCATTGCTGGCCACTTCAGAACTTTCCAGCACTTTGTTGCCATCCATTTCCGGGTGCCTTTTGAAGTATCTTTGGTGTCATTATCCTGCTGGATGACCCAAGATTTCGGGCGTAAACCCAGCTTTTTGATACTGGGCCCTACAGTCTTTTTCATGATGCCTTGCACACAGTCTTGGCATGCAGTGCCAGAGGCAGCAAAACAACCCCAAAACATCTTTGAACCTCCACCATATATGACTGTAGGTACTTTGTTCTTTTCTTTGTAGGCCTCATTCCGTCTTCAGTAAACAGTAGAATGATGTGCTTTACCAAAATGCTCTATCTTGGTCTCACCTGTCCACAAGACATTTTCCCAGAAGGATTTTGGCTTACTCAAGTACATTTTGGCAAACTGTAGTCTTGCTTGTTTATGTCTCTGTGTCAGCAGTGGGGTCCTCCTGGGCCTCCTGTCATAGCGACTCATTTCATTTATATGTCGACGGATAGTTTGCCCTGACACTGATGCTCCCTGAGCCGCTTATCCACCATCCAGACTATACTGTGTTGCAACCTTTCATCAATTCTTCTCTTCCGTCCACGCCAGGGAGGTTAGCTACAGTGCCATGGGTTGTAAACTTCTTGATAATGTTGCGCACTGTGGACAAAGGCAAATATACATCTCTGGAGATGGACTTGTAACCTTGAGATTGTTGATATTTTTCCATAATTTTGGTTCTCAAGTCCTCTTCCCAGTTCTCTTTTCCTCTTTCTGTTGTCCATGCTTAGTGTGGCACACACAGACACACAATGCAAAGACTAAGTGAACTTCTCTCCTTTTTATCTGCTTTCAGGTGTGATTTTTATATTGCTCACACCTGTTACTTGCCCCAGGTGAGTTTAAAGGAGCATCACATGCTTGAAACAATCTTATTTATCCACAATTTTGGGTGCCAATAATTTTTTTCAGCCCATTTTTGGAGTTTTATGTGACATTATGTCAAATTTGCTTTTTTCCTCCCTTTTTTTGTTTTGTTCCAATACACACAAAGGGAATAAACATGCGTATAACAAAACATGTGTTAATGCAACACTTTTTTGTGAAAAATACTTGATTTTCTGGAAAAATGTCAGGGGTACCAACAATTTTGGCCATGACTGTAGTTGAAAAACCTTCTGACTGTTACAACACGCAGATACCCTAGACTTCTTCCAATAATCATATAAAAATGACATCATTATGTCCCTAGTACCACTACATTATTAATGCCATTTCTTATTCCACAGAACCTTAGAAGAAATGTGAATCTACTAGAGAAGTTGGTCTCTCAGGAGTCACTGTCCTGCCTGGTGGTCAATCTGTACCCTGGAAATGAAGGATACTCACTTATGCTCAGAGGCAAAAATGGATCTGGTTGGTATTTTCGTTTCTTTCCTCAGAGTCCTTGTTAGTTATTGTGCTGTATATGGCAGATTTTTTTTACTCTTCTGGAGACACAATCTTTATTATTACTATTATTATTTTATTTCTTTTGAATCAGATTCAGAGACCATTCGGCTTCCGTATGAAGAAGCAGAGTTACTGGACTACTTGGATGCTGAGGAGCTGCCACCTATTCTTGTGGACCTTTTAGAAAAATCACAAGTAAAATACGGCAATACTGTTTTAAAATAACTTCACATACTGTTCTTTTTTTGACATGTTCCAGATTTGTTAACCCAACCAGGAGTGAATATATTCTTTCCAGTTTTTGACATTACTGCAGTTTTAATAAGTTAAATAACTAAAATAGCAACACTAGTGGTGGACAAGTTCGCAGGTTGGGTATCAGTTTGTTATTCATTTGTACAAATGGTATTACTCATCTACGTATAAACTTTTACAAAGAATGAAATTGATAAGTTTGTTTAAAGGAAATTACCTTTGAAATTTGTATCATGTATATCCTATGCTGGCACAAAGCATCCTGATGCTGTAGTACATGCTTGTCAGTTTCAAATCTCACTTCCTGCGGGACTGCCTGCTCTAATTAACCTGTGATTATTCATGCTTCTGATTTCAGAGAAAGTTTACGAGTACTGTACCTAAACCCTTTTTTTTTCCAGGTCAACATCTTCCACTGTGGCTGTGTCATCACAGAGGTCCGAGATTACAGACAGTCAGGGAACACCAAGATGCCGTCTTATCAGAGCCGCCATGTGCTGCTGAGACCCACTATGCAGGTGAGCGTTACGAGCAATGACGGGTGACAATCTCTTCAGTGTCACATTGTGCGTGAGATAAAGGAGCACTGCTCTCAACTTTTTTTATTCCGACGTTTTTGACCGACAGTAACATTGTAAGAAATGTGGTGTTGATGGTTTATAAGCTCAGGCTGTGGTTCTGAGTTTAAGACTTACGTCGACTCCTTTTTACTTTTATATCAGACCCTGATCTGTGATGTCCATGCCATGACAAGCGATCACCACAAGTGGACGCAGGTAAAAAGCATATTGTAACCTGTGTACTGTAATCTTATTCGAACAGGAGGATTGAATAATAATGAAAAAAATATTTAAACCATCAACACAGTGATATCATAACTGTCCAATCCAATTTAGGTTAAATATTTATCTAGTCATGACTGGGACTGGGATTTGTTGCAGTTTCTGAAACTTTGAACTTAAGTTCAATGTACAGATTGGATAACATGATTGGATTCGATCTTTAGGGAAAGGAACCTGAGCACGCAGCTTTTTCACAACTGTAAAAAAAAGATGCATTAAAATGGTGTTTTTAATAAAATTTTCAATTAATATACATTTTTAATCTGTCTGTTTCAGACTCCTATCTCTTCCATTAGGCAGCATTCAAAATGTTCTTGGTTATAGTAAATTGATAAGTTATTTGATTGACTGCAGTCCCCATCACTGAGACTCGTAGATATCCGATGCTCTTATATTAAGTTTATGTAGAAGAGACACAAATAACCAGAGTAAATCTCAATGTCAGAAATAGAATTTTTAAATGTTGTAGTTTATTCCAGAAATACAGACTACCCAAAGAGAACTGTTGTGACCAAACCTATCATTATTATTATCATAAAACACATCATTAACTGTGCAATAATTTTCCTACTACACTCAGTACACTTCCATACTCGTATAACTGCCATCTGGTTAAAGGCTGTCATGCAGAGATAGATTTACTGGAAAATGCAACAATAATCTCTTACCATTGATCTCTGAGTGCTCTGATGTGCGTACTTCTAGGATGATAAACTGCAGCTGGAGAGCCAGTTGATCCTGGCCACAGCAGAGCCTCTGTGCCTGGACCCTTCAATCACTGTCACCTGCACTGCCAACCGGCTGCTATATAATAAACAGAAGATGAACACACGCTCTATGAAACGGTGAATTATGCGCTTATTCTAAATGTGTGTGTGTCTTAGTGATGAGTGTTTGATCATATCTTTTATATATTAAAACAATTCACTTGCCTTTATATGTATAATTTTTCAATTATATGTGCATTGTGTGGCTGATTGTGGCACTTCGTACATCCTGGTCTGTGTGCATTTGTTTAATTGTGGTTGTTTGTGTGGCATTGGTGGAATACTTTACATAGCTGTCTGAGAGTGTTGTTGGTGCCAGTGGGAGGAGGATGAGGGTCAGCAGCCTAAGTTGTTTGTTTCAGGCATGTGTGCTTTTATGGGCTTTTTATATATCTCTGTATATATCTGTGTTTTGCCATTACTGCTGTCTTTGTGCCGGTGTTAAAATGAATAGTCTTGTTTTGTCCAATATTTAGATTTCTTTTTTTAAGACCAGAAACCTTTTTTTAAAAATCTGTTTATATGCATGCTTTGCACTTCAGACAGCTCTGAAAGCTTGAATAAATGCGTGTCTTTAAGCTTTGACAACAGCTTGATTAAACTCGAGTAAACAAGGACCTTTAGGATACACTAAAGTTGCTGAGGGTTAAGGGCTGTGTTTGAACACTCAATAGTTGCAGCTTGAAAGTTTAGGGATTTGAATTCACAACCCTTTGATCATCCACCACTGAGCCACCCACTCTCTGTTGTTCATGAAGCGTAATGTATTGTAAAACACAGTATTTAACCGCTCAGCATATTTGTTTAGTACGACTTTCTAGTATTGTTTTGTTTTTGGTCCTGCAGGTATTTTAAGAGGTACTCGCGGGCAGCGCTGAACCGGCAGCAGGAGCTGGCAAACCTCCCCACACCTCCTCAGCTTCGGCTGCTGGACTATCTGCACAAAAGGAAAGAGCGGAAACCACCACCTGTTGTGGATCTTAAGATCTCCAAGGCTGGGAATGTGAGAGTCTGATTTACTCCTATTAGTGTTGAAATGGGTTTTGAGCAACTGAATGATTATGCACGTTGTAGAAATGGGTACATGGCAGTACAGGGAGAGAGATTTAAAACCAAAAAAAACCTTTTCTCCTTTTCCTAAAGTGTGTGGACATGTGGAAACAAAATAGCTGCCAGCTAACTACTCCGTCAGAGATCGATGTAAGTTCTCACACACCTCTCCCAGTTGACTTCTTCCTCTTGCATGAGATGTCATAGTGTTTTTTCAGGGGTTGCTTTTACAATAACACTGATATATTGTATGAACAGAGATCAAATCAGTAGAGCTTTGGCTTTTCATTTGGCTGTAGGTGGAGAAGTATGCTGTCGTTGAGAAGTCAATCAAACTGGAGGATTCTCAGCCTCCGCAAGTCTGGCCTGCACAGGTAATGTCTTGCTCTTAACTTATTCTAAAAATTGTTTTTTTAAGTTCTAAAAATCTTGAGATTTTCATCAGTGTCCATAAGTTAACTGTAGTGCTAATTTTGTCAGCTATTTTCAATTTTAGTCTTAGACTTGGTTCCGGGATGAATGTCCTTGTTAGTTTTTATCATATATAGTCAATCTTATCCTATTTTTGTTTAGTCAAGTTTAAGTTTGGACATTTTAGGCTAGTTTTAGCCAGAGGGAACCCATAAGTATTTTAGTTTAGTTTTAGTCAATGAAAACATAACATTTTATCAATAATTATTATTAATTAACCCTACAGTCAATCTAGTCTAGCCAAAAGCATTTTTTATGAAGGTTTTTCACAAAATTATCTTAACATTTAAAATGTATCTTTTCATCTGATGTTTTCAGCTAATTATATCTATTTTTAACCATCACAACAACGGCTGAATGTCCATATTTTTTTAACTACAAAACAATAGGAGTAGTATGGACAATACAGTGTTTTGAAACGTTTTTTTTTCAATATGAATTTACACACTTGGACTATTGTAGGGATACTGTAGCTCCTATGGGTCACAATCATTTGCTAACCTATAAGCTTAATGTGTTTGGCAATGGTTTAACTATCAAATAAAATGAAATACATCACATCGTAATTATGTTAACATGTGGTAACATAACTACCACAAAGAGGCTGTAACTCCCTGTTAGATGTGTCTCTTCAGGTTTGTGGTATTTTTCACAGCACGTGTGTGCCCACACTGTTTCCCCTCTGATATTACTACACATCTGCTTTTTTCTCCGGTTCAATATAAAGAACAAGAGCCCAAATATCGGCTCTTCTCTTTTGCCCGAGTAATACTGCTGTGATGACGAAGAGTTAAAGATGACTGAGCTTGTAACATCCCGTCACTATGTGACTCGGGGAAATACTGCTGCTCATGCCATAATAAATTAACACTGTATCGCAGCGGATTGTGATGAAAAATTATATGTTGATGAAGATAAAGACCGATGTTTTATTAGTTTTTATTTTTTAAACCACATTTAGTTTCGTCTTTAACATTAACTTTCGAAATTAACATTAGTTAACCGAAAGATTGTACCATTGTGGCCTTTTTCTTTATACAGGACATTAAAGACGACTACATTTTTGAGTGTGAAGTGGGTGGTCAGCCTCAGAGGACAAAGGTCACCATCTTTCAGTCTATAGGTGACCCGCTGGTATATGGAAAAATCTACAGCAGCAATGACCCAAAAGCAGACGAGGATGTGTCTGACCTGCACCTTATTCATCCACCGTAAGAGCCTGCATTTTAGACTTAAGAGGAAAAATGTAGAAATTAACTGCGTCAATAATCAATAGATTATCTGCTACTTTTTCTGCTGATATACTGGTTAGAATATTGTTTTCTTTAAGTTTTACTTTCTTTTCCTTTATTCTTTCCAGATTTCTCTTGGGGTCAAAGGTCGATGCTGATCGGTGAGTACAGCAGCTATATTTGCATTTTATTGTCTAGGTCACATAATTCCATTTGTATTTTATTGCGATTAGGGCTTCAATTAACAACCTTGGCCACGCCCCCTCCAGCACAAAGTAGTTTCGGTTTAAACGAATCAACCATTAAATTTGTTGCCGACTGATTTGCTAAACGATTTTAATCGATAATATCAATTAATCGTTGCACCCCTAATCGTGACGCTTGATGTCTGGTTGAATTGGTCTTTCATTACACTTCCATGATCAATGAACAGTTCCAATGCTGTATCATATTTCCACTATCTTCTATGTCTTACTGTATACACTATGTTTTTATTTAAACATACTTTGTGTGTATCTGATAGGAGAGAGTACTGTGATTAAACTCCTTCTCTGTCCATCAGGTTTTTGTCCCAGTACAAGGATGTTTATGAGACAGATTTAAAGTGTGAGGTGAAGATATTGCACAACTCTAGCAACATGGGAGCCCAAAGCCAGCTTTCTCCGGCAAGGGAGACTGAGGTGAGTCACAGCGTCAACAGCGTTTGTGCTATTTAGTAAGGCTGTCATGATGGCTCACTTAGTTGTAAAACATGCTCAATGAAAATTTCATGTAAATAAATATTCAGCAAATGATGATCAGAAGCAAAATTACTGTAGCTTGACAGGTTAACATAAGGAAGCTTAAATGCAGAAGACAGTGACAATGAAAGCTATGCATTATAAACATAATAATAATTAATACTAATTTTAGGATAAAATTAAGTATATTTATATTGTGCTACACACATCAGCCATGACATTAAAATCACCTGTCGTCTAACTCGTCAAGGCATAGACTCTGACGGTGTGCACACTAGCAGACATTAGCATCAGATCCATTAAATCCTAAAAGTTGGTCTCCATGGATCTGACTTCTTCG
Source organism: Clarias buthupogon (assembly GCA_030014345.1). NCBI lineage: Eukaryota > Metazoa > Chordata > Actinopteri > Siluriformes > Clariidae > Clarias > Clarias buthupogon. The sequence goes on from JAQMYK010000009.1 coordinate 10,587,125, forward strand.
TTTCTCAGAAGAACATGACTGACTCCTTCATTCATCAGAAGCTTGATCAGTGTGAGATCTGGGGAAATTGAAGGCCAAGTCAACAGATGGGACTCTTTGCCAAGTTCTTCAAACTGTTTGTGAGCAAGTGTGCCATGGAAAATTTTCCTGCTGAAAGAAGTCACTGCCATTGGGGAATACTGTTGCCATGAAGGGATGTAATTGGTCTTTAAGATAGAATCTTCTAGGTGTTATATGTCAAAAGTAAAAGTCACATGAATGCCAGGAGTATCATAGTGCCTCCACCAGCTGGCCTTCTCCATACTGCATCCCGATCCCATCTCATCCCCAGATAAATGAAACACCCAGATCTCAGAATGATGCAAAGGAGAACGCATTGTTTGCCTTGGTTGCCCATGACCCTGTTGCTGGTTGTCGATTGTTTTTCTTGGATACAAGACCTGCTGTTTTAGAGATGGTCTGATCCGGTTGTCTAGCCATCACAATTTGGCCCTTGATTTTAATGTTGTGGCTAGTCTATGGATATGTATCATTTGTCTAGGGGAAAAAATGGTATAGGTTTAGGACCAGATATGATATCAACTGCTTGATTCACAGCCTTTACCTACCGTTACCTGTTTTAGAAAGCATGTTATGGCTGTTGGTAAAGGTGTGGATCACAGTAAGCTTAAGTGAGTGCATTTTATTCTATGATGGGGAAACAATTGTGGTTAGATGCGAACGCACATATGGCTTTCTTATAATATGGATTACTTATCTGTGGTGGGTTTGTTTGTGTTGTTTAAGGTGCATGGTTTCTCAGCATTGGTCCAGTCCTCAGTTTTGGGAAAGGGAGTTAAGCACAAACCTCCACCGATCAAACTGCCCTCTGGTTCTTCCACCAGCTCCTCAGGTAAACAGGTGTTTATGGAGGACATGCAGTTATGTGGATCTTAAAGCATATGTGTTTAGACAGGATTGTTTTAATGTATATAAGGGCCCATTGTGTGTGTTTTTTTGGTATAAATTAGTGATATATTAAGAAACAAATTATCAGAAACAACCTGAATTTCATATTTGTAAGAAAAACAACAAGTTACTAAGGTTTTCCATTACAAGTCTTGGACTTAATTCAGCAGTTCTCTCTCAGAATCAGAAGCAATATGTTAATACTACATAGGCTATTAAACTGCATACTATTAATTTCTTTAAGAATGATCTTGTACCATCGTGTAAATTAATCAAATCACATTTATTCACGTTTCAGTAGTATCCGGCTTGTAATATATCAGCTTTTGACTCAATATATAATCAATATTCAATTTCATTAGTGTGAATTAATGTACTTTTCCTTAAGAATTTTTCTTAACTAACATTCCCTGCACCCTGAGTAAATTTTAAAGTATACTGTGGAACAGAATGACCACCTGGGATTTCGGAGGTCTTATACAGCTTAGAGAGGAAAAAGGCTGGAATGACGTGGACACGACGTTATTTTCTCTAAGAATCATTTATTCAGGTTCAGTTTCTGATGACTGTGTTTTCAATGCATGGATGCGGTGTTTCCCTGTCTCCACATTTTCTTTAGGTAATCCTTATAGTACACAAGCACCCAGTGGTCATCTGAAGTGTCCAACCCCTCCCCCCAGTAAGAGCCAATCTCTGTCGCGGAAGCACTCCATGGAGCTGGGCCAGGTGGGCCTGCTTTCTCCTGCTGCTCTCTCGCCCAAGCAAAGTAAGTCTGCATTCCATATGTTCTGCTGTCTCTCTCTTCTACAACTCCTTATACCTGTCTGAAAAACTATTCGATTTGAAGCTACTAGTTGAGTGTACCAAACTAGCAAACAAAACAGATTTTGATTGTCATGTTGTAATTTCAGCTAATGTTACCTTGCAGATTCATTTCCCAAAGTAAATCACTTATCAATTAAACATAACACTGCTTAGTTGGCAATTGTAATAACATGTGTAATAACAATTTTATCATAAACTTACTTCAGATTTATGATCATTTTTGACACACCATCTTCACATTATTACTTCAGAGTTCAGATCAACGCAAAATTAAACGTTTATCGCTATTATTCACTATTTGGTTTTACAGTGTACATAAACAAACAAGAAGCAAAAACATTGGCCAAGCAATGTTATGAAATGTATAGGACTTTGACATACAATTTGTGTTCAATATAAGATTTCTTGTTATACCATCTGTGGTTAAAGATGAGCTAAAGATGTTTTTTGTCAGTTCGCTTGTAGAAGCAACATAATACTCTTAATGTACATAAACTTCCTGGTTTCTTATGTCAGGGGAAAACATGAGGAATATTAATTTGCTGAATGAAACATGAGTGTATATTATTATTCGACTTAACACATATGTGCGTAAGCTCAGCTTCATGTCAGTGATGGATGGATGGACAGACGGATGGTCGACCTGAAAATAGATAAATCTTCTTTTGCTGTACGCAGAAGACATTTGGGTTTAAGATTAAAGATGAACAAGACAACAGACATTTAGCATTAATTAATTAATTAATCTTTACATCTAGCCTTGTTAAATAATTAAACCCCTGAAGTTTTAACTCTATTTAACTATTGAAATGTAACTGCTAAGTTGTTTGTTTGTTTCTTTGTTTTTACCCTATTGTAAATAGACAAAGTGATCTTGTGGTTCCAGTACTTTTGGAACGGACGGTGCTTCTCTGATGTAATTTGACTCTTCCTAATCTGTTCTCAGGATCTGGAACACCCAAGCCGTCTACCCCCACACCAACGAACACCCCATGCTCAACACCTCACCCAGTGGACATTCAGGGTGCTACACCCTCAGTCACACCCACCCCCCAGGACACATCTATGCCCCAGCAGCAGACATTACTTGCCCCCTTCTCCCAACAACAAATGGCATTGCCTGTCATGACCATCCCTCTACCCACCTCCATCAGCACAGGCACCACTTCCTCGCAGGTCATGACCAACACTGCTGGCCTCAACTTCATCAACGTGGTTGGTTCTGTCTGGTACGAACTTCTGCGCCCATACTTTGTCATACTCTTACTCTCTCTATCTTTTCATTTGCTCAGTTTAAAGTGGGAACAGACCTTTTTTCTCCCTAATTCAGTCATGTCTAATTCCCACCTCATGTTAGGACACTCCCACATGAGTGACATCTACCAACCAGGGAGAGTGTAGGCTAACATGTAATTCCAACTTTTTGAGCTATCACTCGCGCACTGTTAGGAGCACCGTAACACACACTGAGGAAAGGGCTATCCAATCCCTTCTGCATGTGTGAGCTCACAGAAGCTGACGATTGGCCAGCACCATCCCTCACTCCTGAGAGCACGGCCAGTATGCGCTGTCTAGGCTCTCGGCATCATCCAGGAATTTAACTTGTGACCTCCGGATGAGCACTTTACCGCTGCACCACTTGGGAACAAACTTTACAGTTTTTTATATTAACTCCCCTAGTCATTTAATTTTTTCATTAATTTGATTTATTTACATCATCATCTACATTCATTAGCATGGTGCAGAATTTAGCAAAATTTACATATGTATTAATTGTATTAGCATTATATTACCTTAATATACACGTTAGCATGTTTTTAATTTTTGTGTGTCTGTCTGTGTGTGACACAGCAGTCCCCAGACTCTAATCCCTGGCTCTAATCCCATGCTGGGTTGTAGTCCTGGAATAAACCTGAGTGGAATTTTACCTTCAGGAGGCTTGATGCCCAGTGCACTTCCTACCATGCAGCCTGCAGCTTCTGCAGGTATCAGTTTCCCATCTCATATATGCTTATGCTAGAATATCTGCTGTAATTTTGCTTAGGTTTGCTTAATGTACACACTGCATTTTTCTATTAGTTTATTTTCTGTGGTCATGTCCTGCAGGTGCACCTTTTGGTCTGAACAACACCCAAAGCTTAAGGCCACTTAATCTTCTTCAGGTGAGACTGCGGGCCTTAAAAGAGCTGTTTCATTTTATTTGATTTCCATTCATCCCATTTTTGGAAAACATTTTGAAGGCGAATATATAATTTAATAAAATATGAATAAAATAATGGTAGCACGAACAAATGTCTGTGGTTTAATCTGATATTCTTCCACTTTCTCTTCCCTCTGGCTCAGATCCCTGCTACGCCACTGATCTTTAACCCTTTACAGCAACCACAGATCTCTCAGTTCTCTCCCCAACAGCAGAGTAATCAGTCAGCTACTTCCAGTCCTCAGCAGCAGAACGATTCAGTGAGTAGCAACTCCTCTGAAACTATTGGGAATTGGACCATACATTTACAGAACCTTTTTAAGGAACCATAGATGTGCATTAGCTTTTTTTTTTTTTTTTAAAGAAATGAAAATTTCTTGATAAGGGGGGAGGGTCAAACTGCTATCTGCAACTTCTTCTAAACCATTCATAGAATTTTGACCAAACTTACACAGTACCTTTTTCAGAAAGCATAAATGTGCCTTAGTCTGTTTACAAAGTCAGAATGAACTTTAGGTTTAGGGTATTGAAATGTTTGCAAAAGAGAGAGGCTGATACCAAAATGAACATCTTGAAAACTTTGCAACGTATCAAATATAACAGGAACATTGATACAGTCATGAATGACAGCTGTTGTGACTTTTTGTCACTTTGGATAAGTAATATTTGCTTTTTTGTTTTTCTCCTGTACAGCCTTTAAAAATGTAGCATGGTCACTGGGCAGGTGACACTTCTCCTCCTCGGAAGTCACATCTATTTGTTTAATAAATACTCTTATCAGTTTATCAGATAAAGTAAGAGAAATGTCATTTGTAGCTATTTGCTGATGAGATTGACGAAGTCGCTCAATGAGAAATATTTTTAGTTACTGCCAGACTTGCTGGATAATTATAGTACAGTAGTTGGTTTAGATGTAGTTATAAGGTTAAAAAAAAAAAAAACATTACGAACAATTAAAGACACAATATGACCAAAAGTTTATGAATGCTGGACCATCATGACCCTACAGTATATGCTTCTTCTTCAAACAATCATGTGATTACGTGTGATCATAATGCGATTAATACGATTTAAACTGTGATATGCAACTATGAAACGTATTGTTTTGTATTCAGATGTATTTATCTATACTAACTCAAAATTAAGACGATGTTTGCCAATATTTATTTATCATCTCAAAATTATTACAAAAATAAAAACTTTCTTTAAACAGACTGAACAGGGACTGACCGCCGAGCAGGGCCTTGCAGCACAACAGACGGCTGTCATCAACCTCACTGGTGTGGGGGGATTCATGCCTTCACAAACAGGTGTGTATACACACACAAAGTTACATCTAGATCTAGTGTCTCATTTTCTCTTCCCTTAATGTTCTCTGTAACTGACATATTTACATTGAAAAATCTTTCTAACAGGCACTAACACGAACAGTAGGTGCACTAATAGTTCGCTGATAATTTTTGTATCATACCTCACTGATCATCGACACCATCGGGAATAAATGAATGCAGTTATTTCTTACGTTGATTCTTTCGATCCAGTGTTTAATATACATGAGGAGGATGCCAATTCCCCAATTTCTCTGCTACATTCTACGTTTTGTTTTCTGTTGTTTCCTTCCCTCTCTATCCTTCATTCCTCCCCTTGATCTTCACTTTCTCCTCTACATTTTCCTGTCCTCCTCCTCCTCCTCCTCCACCTCCTCTTCCTGGCATGGTAGTTCTGTCCCAGCTGGGTTGTGGTCTGGAGGGCTCTGGGTCCAGCCTGCCGTCCCCGAGGCTCCAGCAGCAGCACCAGCCACAGATCCAAGTAATGCAGCAACTTTGACATTATCTACCGAAGGACATCTTAATATCAGGCTGTTGGCTTTACTACTTTCCCCTTGCTTTACGCTGATGCTTATTGGACATTTTATAATTCGAAGATTCAAATAATCAATGAGTAACAGTAGTTTCATTTGGCAGAACCAAAATGTGCTTGACAATTTAGTTTTATTTTTGCCTTCAACAACAATCCAATGTTTTAGCTAAAATGGCATGAGTCTTGTATGTAAGATGTCTATGTATCCATTGTTTAGAATGCCTAACGCTGGACAGCTTGCAGCATTTGCTTCTATCATTCATAAACACGCTGCTAACTTCTCTATAGTTGCCCCCTTGATTCTCTTTTAATACTTTATAACATGACATTTTTCATTTACTCTTGACAATATATGTTTTTAATGCATTAAAACTGTTTTCTAATAGTAATTTGTTCAAGTAGCAATCAGTAAAGTGCCTTTAAAAAAAAAAAAAGGAAAAAGGTATTCATTGATTGCTATTTTAATGTCTTTGTATGAGAAAGCAGTTATTGGTTTGAAACAGCTCATTATTGAAAATCCAAACTCAACTATCCCAAACAAAAACTATAAAGACAATAAAGTGGACTTCCTGATGTCCAAAGTAAAAAATCGTTACACCATTTATAGTGTGATAAACCGATCAGTCATAATTTTAAATTCGATTGCAGTGTTTAATGATTTACACTTCTTGCCCATTACCAGTTAAGTAAATGTGACCCAGTCTTTGAAAATCAATCATTTTGTGATTCACTGTTTAATTTATAGTTAATTTTGTGAAACATCCAAAAGACAAATTGGCTCCTCTTATCATTTCCGTTACAGACACAAAAAACATTCATTCCCTCACCAGTCTGTCTATCCTGCCCCTTTCCCATGTGTGAATGAAAATGTATCGTTGTAGCATCAACCCTGCTCTTTGCCAGCTCTACCCCAGCTCTACCCCCTACAAAAAATGTTAAAAATAAAATTTCAATCATTTGGCAGGTCTGGTGGTGTTTTCTAAGTTTTAGCAGTTGTTGGTGCTGTTTATCATTTTCTGTTTCCTTTATCTGCCTGCACCTTCTAGCTTTCATCTTTTGCTCCCTGCTCTTTCTCTGCTTCATACAGCTTTGGCTAATTCAGTCACTTCGGCCATTGCCTTTCTGGAAATGCAGCAATGTTAATTTTGCGTCTCCTCTCACAGTAGCTGTGTACAGACTGCTCTGCTTTTTGGTCAGTCAGCTGGCATGGATGTGAACATTCAGTTTTGATAAATATCAAGGTTAACGATTATAAGACGTTTATAATATAATAGTTTATAATAAATAGAAAAAATAAAGCAGTGTAAGCTTGTTTCCATGTTCTGCATCCAGCCCAACTGATGTGAATCAGCCTTTCTGAATGTCGTTTTAAGAGATTGCAGTCTGTGAGGGGAGACTGTAATGTTTTTCCACAAACTCAATGTTTTTTCTTTCTTTATCTGCAGTTGCAATTCTTGCAACACCAAATGCAGCAGCAAATGGCTATGGCAGCGGGGGCGGGGCCTCAGGCAGCTCTGCCACGGCAACATTCCGCCAACCAACCAAGAAGTAAGAGGAAGCGCAGCATGCCCCAACCCCTCCCCAAATCATGACCACTGACCTTGCCCACACACCAGGACACGCACATCATGAGGAACACACTGTGCTTGGTCAGCCTTTTTTTTTTTTTTTTTCAATTGCCCTGACTGTGACGACACACACAAGGTTTTTTTTGTTGTTGTTGTTGATTTTTAATACCCTTGACTTTGTAGCTAAGGATGTAACATATCCACTTATCCAACATATTTTTTTGAATAAGGACTTTTAGAGCTTGGGACATTTATCAAGGTCATTTTTAAAAGAAATATATAAATTAAGAATTCTTTGAGAATTCTACATGGTATGCTCTAATTTCTCTCCTTGCTATCATCCTTTTCTATTGAAGGCTTTTGGCCCATTGTAAAGAGAATCATAGTGATGTGCCTGAAAAAATTCCTGCTGGTCTATAAGTTTTGTGAACGAAACTCTTCTGCAGCTGGACATGGAGTAAGGCCATTGAGTGATGGGCCTTGTTCTCCCAACATGCAATTGTGTGTGCGGTTTTTCTACAGCACATTTTAAAATGTCATTTTGTTGTACTGAAGCTGCAGTTTATGTATATTCTTATGAGTGGAAATTCAGGATCAGGGTGTGAAAGACATTTCTGAATACTGAGGCAGAAGTTTTTGTAAATGGTCTTTGTCAGCAGTTTTATTGTTATAAAAAAAAGAAATTATATATTGACAGTGGAAAAAATACAACTTTTAAATAAGAAAACCTGGCTCCTTGCAATTATTTTGATGACTTTGTGCTCTTAGAGACTTTGTCAATGAGTTTGTTGATCTCTCGATTTCGGGTCACAGCTCGACTTATACAGTCCTGCAGCTTCTCTGCTGACAAGGAACTGCCCCCTGAAAGAAAAATCACAAGATACAGTCTATTTAAACTTAAAAGTTGTAGTATGTTTCCAATTCTGTTGCAAATCAATGAACAAATTGTTTACTATGGTATTAATGTACTGCAGAAAAAGAACCTGGTTTATGGAAAGCACAGAGCTGATCGTCTTCATCCGTGACTACAGTTATTAATGCTGTAGCCAGACTTTCTTCTTCTGTTGTTGGGTCCACTATAATCACTGCACTGCATGGAGAAAACAGACAACACTGACGGTACAGTATACAGTGCCAATGGAAAATTCCCAGAAACTTTTCCAGAAGTTTTCCACATTTTATGTTTCACACTCATCTTAAACTCAAATTAGATTCAAATCCTTTTCCCCCCTCATCATCCTACACAAAATACTCCACAATTTCAAAGTAAAGACAGGTGTTTATAGTTTCATTTATTAAACAGACAATGACTGATATCCCATTTTAATAAGTTTTAAGGCCCCTCCATTAGTATTCAACTTTATTTATATAGTGCTTTTAAAATGGTCACAGTGCCTTTACAGAATCAAAAGAAAATTTTGGAAATTAGTATGAAGTGTGAGAATGTGTATAAATTATTGTTGTCAGATTGTCCCTGATGAGCAAGCCAAGGGTGAGGGTAGCAAGGAAAAATACTCTGAGATGGCCATAGGAAGAAACCTTGAGAGGAACCAGACTCAACAGGAAACCCATCCTCATTTAAGTTATAAGATATCAGGAATTCATTTGGAATCATATTGTGTTTGGAAGTTCGAAGTTCAATATAATGAGATGGTTTTATACAGTCCACTTTCATTATTCACAGATTCAATTTCTGTGTCATCAGACCAAAGGATTTTGTTTCTCATGGTCTGAGAGTTCTTCAGGTACTTTTTTGAAAATCTCCCAGCTGGCCGCCTTTTAATGAGGAATAGCTTCTTTATGGCGACTTTACCACAAAGGCCACAAGGGAACTCAGGATCTCATTTATAGTGACCCTTAAATTCTTGGTTACCCCGCTGACCAAGGCACTTCATCATCGATTATTCCATTCTGGAAAGACCTTTTGATTATTCAAAATCTTTTCCATTTGAAAATGATGGCAGTCATCATTGCTATTCTGTGCCATCAATGCTGCAGAAAGTTTCTTCTATCCTTCAGAGTTCTGTGTTGACAATCCTGGGTGTACAGATAATTCTTTCAACCTCATAGTTTCAGCTATGCCATGTCTGCTGTCAAGATATCCAAGTATTTTACGTGATGTACAGATTTACTGTTTTACACATTTATTGCAAGCATTTATTTCTTTTCTTAAACTTATAGCTTAAAGAATTATTTTTTGTATCCTATGGCCTACAGTCTTAATTTACAGCATTGCCAAAAAATGTCACGTTTCAGAAGGGTTAAAGTATCAACTTGCATCAAGCAAAGAAAACAACTAAGGAGATTACTGGAATTACTGCATATGGGTAAGAAACATTACTTAAAACTTAAAAGCATAGTGCTTAATTGTCAGCTTTGCGGGATAAATGTTGGGGAAAATATGTGATCTGACATAAAGGACTGGTAAAGTTAAGTTGTAAAAAAAAATGCCATATTCCAGGATTATATTTTTCACATAATGTGAGAGTGATTCTAGGAGCATGAGGAATCATTTTCATTCATGAACCTGCCACCACATTGTGTGGTGTAGTCAAAGCTAAGGGCAGTCAAATGAAATACTAGTGTGTGACTTGTATTTGGCCAGGCACAGAACAATGGTCTCTGATTTTTTTTTTTTTTTTGCTGTTTTTTCCCTACAATAAAATAAGCTAAAAAACAGTTTTTGCTTGAATAATGGAAAATAATGTAATTGTTAATAATAATAATAATAATAATAATAATAGCAGCAGTACTACTACTAATAATAATGTGAATCAAATAAATGTATAACTATTAATACTGAATTCCATGATATCTAATTAAAATTAATAGTTGTGCAAGCTGTGGTATACAGTACTAAACCTTACATGGTTTAGACTTTATTGTTAAGTGGTACATGGCAAGTTTCTAAAGTATAAGAAATAATGAATAACGAGCACCAAAAACTGTATATTAGACTTACTCGTCGAATACTGCGAACGATGAGGAAACAGGATGCTTGTTGATCTGCAGATGTCTCTTCTGCTGCATATCAACTTCGGCTAAATCTGTCTCTTTGTTGATTGTGACTTTAGGAAGTTGTGCTGGAAACGACAAAAAGATTAACAATTACACATTTTACGTACAAGTTCCTCTTACAATGGAGGTACAGTATAATATTTTAACCACAGCTTACCATTCTTTAATGCTGCCAGTAAGGCTATGATGCAGGCATCGAGCAAGTTTCCATCATAGTCTAAACACATGATATCACAGTACAGGGCCCAGCACAACTGCAATTTAAGGACAAGTTCTGTTCAGTTCTGGAAGGCTAAGACCAAGGTTTTTTTTTGCATATTAAGTATATTTGTCCCTCCTACCTTTGACTTCTCAATGCACAAATCTTCTTTCTTTATAATGTTAGAGCTGCAATTAGTAAACATTCAGTTAGATCATTTAACTTTGAAAATTGCTATGGCGAATATTGTATTTGTGAATATACAGTCCAAACAAATAATTCCTGTGCTAACAGTTTTGGAACTTCTCATAATTTTTTTTCCTCTCAACTACTATAAGTAATTACTTATTAGGGTATGGCATCACACTGAGTTCAACATGCAAAGATCCTTATAATTAGCAAAAAAAGTTGTGGTATGGGTCAGAAAAATGTGGCCTCATTTATGAAGCTTCTATATGATCAGAAGATTTGACCTTAAATTATAGTGTATTGATTGAAGAGTAATTATCTGTGGCCAAATCACAGTCATGCTGACGCTCGCTACATCAGGACTCATTTGTATGCTATTGCTTAATTGATCATAAAAATAATACTGATGTTAATCTATACTGTACAAACAAGGATAAAGTGCATTATGTCATGGGAGTAACATTTTTATTCTATTAGCAGCACTCAATTACAGCCATGGCCAAAGCTTTGAGAATGACACAAATATTAATTTTCACAAAGTCTTCTGCTTCAGTGTTTTTAGATTGTTTTGTCAGATGTTACTACGGTATATTAAAGTATAATTACAAGCATTTCATAAGTGTCATAAGTGACAATTACATTGAGTTTATGCAAAGAGTCAATATTCGCAGTGTTGACCCTACTTTTTAAGACCTCTGCAATTCATCCTGGCAGGCTGTCAATTAATTTCTGAGCCACATCTTGACTGATGGCAGAGTATTCTTGCATAATCAATGCTTGGACTCTGTGGATTTGGTTTGTCCATCCGCCTCTTGAGGACTAACCACAAGTTCTCAATGGGATTAAGGTCAGGGGAGTTTCCTGGCCATGGACCCAAAGCCATTTAATTATCACTTTTGCCTAATGGCAAGGAGCTCCATCATGCTGGAGAAGGTACTGTTCGTCAACCAAACTGTTGTTGGATGGTTGGGAGAAGTTGCCATCAGAGGATGTTTTTGTACCATTCTTTATTCACATGGCTGTGTTCTAAGGCAAAATTGTTAGTGAGTCCTTTCCCTTGGCTGAGAAGCAACCCCACACATGAATGGCCTCAGGATGCTTTACTGTTAGCATGACACAAGACTGACGGTAGTGCTCACCATTTCTTTTCTTTAAGCTCCAAACAATCGGAAACAGGATTCATCAGAGAAAATGACTTTACCCCAGTCCTCAGCAGTCTAATCCCTGTACCTTCTGCAGAATATCAGTCTGTCCCTGATGTTTTTTCTGAAGAAAAGTGGCTTCTTTGCTGACCACCTTGAAATATATAAAGACGAGCTTTACCATCAGTCCTGTGTTCAGGCCAACAGTAAAGCATCCTTGGTAATGCTTGTTATTTTGCTTCAGTATAACATCTGACAAAAATACACATTATTGTATGATTTGTTATTTTTAAAAAAAGGCCACATATACTGTAGGAAGCTTTAGGAATACATTTTCATATGTACTGTATAGAGATTTTGTAAATCTTTCTTAGGATAAAATTGTGTTTACATGCCTATCATTATTTTATTATTAATTACACTCCTCTTTTTAGTTAATGGCAAAAGTGTTGGTTCTCTATGGTGCAGATTAAAATCAAGCCCTTCCATACACCTTTATCTTCAATTCAGAAAAATTATATCATTTAATTTCATCCACATGTTTTGTTATATTATGTTTAGCTCATTTTGTCTGCGTTTTACACTCATTCTTTAGCAAACGATTTACTAATGCAAGCTGCTTACTCATCGATGACGTCAGCGATGAACTGACTGGCCACCTGAGCCTGTTCTCCAGGTGGACCAGGCCGAAATCTGGACGAGCACAGAGGAGGAAGATCCACATTTGGAACTGTAGCACAAACAGTCAGTTTAAACTTTATTCAGCAACATAAGAAAAGAAAACATATATACCAAAACAATGATGCAATCACTCTTACCAATATATCCCTTTTCAGGAGCATCAGCAGCAGGCGTGGCCAGTTCCTGTATAAAAAAATAAATGGAATCAGTAACAAGTTTCAACTATTCTCTATCAACTACAGAATGCTGCTTACTGCTTTTATTCCACAGATGACGGTGGTGTTTCCAATCTTCACCAGTGCTGAGCCATCTGCTGTGTTTATAGACCCTGAGAGAGAAAGACAACAGACATGCGGTCAGTCAGTGATAACATAACAGATTTTTTACATAACAAAAGCTACTATGAGCTAATATGAGCTCAGTACTTATAATACTTAAATAAATTTGAAGGCGAGTACTTATGGGTAAGCAATAGTTTACGTAGGGTACCTCTGTGTTTACTCAAGTACAGAATTTGTGTCTTTTTCTCACCACTTCTGGACACTAATTATGTAATAAAAAGATGCTGGCATTTCAGCGTCAATCATGAGATTGCATCATTACTGCTCTGTGCTCACCAATGTTTAGTGTTGTAGGTCTGAATTCTCCCAGCTCTCTCCCATCTGGCCGACAGTTTTCTTTCTGTGTTGAAAAAAAGCACTTTATATACCCACAAACTGGACCTAACCCTACAGGGGAAACATGAGCCACTTTCTGCTGGATGGTTCAAGTGCATAAAACATGCAGTGACAGGCCTGAGCGTCAAAAAACAGACCTGAGCGTCAAAAGGCCTGACTTACCAAAAAACTTCTGTGATACTCCAGTGGCTCTGCTGTCCTGGAAAACCAAGCAGAAGATTAGCTTAAATAGTTTCTTTTTAAATTTTAAATCCTTTTATTTTGTTTCTTTATAAATGTTCAATGAAATATTGATCTATTTAAATGCTAGTCTGTGGGAATCATCCTGCATTCTACCTGCAACCAAGAATTACCAAAGGAAACACCCCTCAACTGAAAATTTTGAGTTAAGCTTGCAAAGTTATGCTGTATACAGATATTTACTGTAGATCATTCAACATGCATACATTTGCTGGCCACTTCATTAGGTATAACTGATTGTTAATACAAATGGCTAATCCGACAATCACATGGGAAGCAACTCAACGCATTTAGGCAAGAAAGGTGATTTAAGTGACTTGGATTGAATGTGGATTGTTTTTTGGCAGATGGACTGGTCTTAATGTTTTTGAAACTGCTGATCTACTATGATTTTCCCACCCACACAACCATCTTTAAGGTTTGGAGAGAATGGTCTGAAAAAGAGAAAATACCCAGTGAGTGGCAGTTCTTTCATTCATTCATTTTCTATACCGCTTAATCCTGTGTTCAGGGTCGCGGGGAACCTGGAGCCTATCCCAGGAGACT
>JAQMYK010000009.1:10611368-10625000 GCA_030014345.1 Clarias buthupogon
TATTTACACATTAAGTTTACTGAAAGTAAAAACAGTTGAAAGTCAGAGGACGTTTCTTTTTTTGCTGAGTATATATCCCACGCACTTTCAGCATTGTAACGAGATATTAAAAATGTAGCTACTATCAGAAGGGCTAAATTGTAATAGGTAGAGAACTGGGCCAGAACAACTCCAGCACTGCAGCTCTTGTGGGATATTCTCATGGTGCAGTGGTCAGGACATGCCAAAATCCAAGGAAGGAAAACCGGTGAACTGGTGACAGAGTCATGGGTGACCAAAGCTCACTGATGCACATGGGGATTAAAGACTGGGCCGTGTAGGTCAAATTTATGTAAAAGTTAACGCTGGTTGTGATAAAGGTGTCAGAACATGCAGATCATAACAGTTTTTGTTGCAGGTGTGGAGAACCTAATCAATGTTATGGCTGATCAGTATATTCCTGCACCTTACGTGTGCTAAATTTAATTTTCTAAGTGTACATGCACATCAAAAGACTATTTCAGTTTGGAGTTTGCATCTATTTTGAGTTTGACCCAGACTGCAAGTTCATTTAATGCAGTGCACTCAGCATTGTGGGGTTTTTTCTGTCACGCGCCTTTTACTTAGTAGTTTTTCTTTCCCCCATTTTCTCCTCATATGTCTCAGAGAAACCAGGACCATAAAAAAAAACATCAAAGTCAAAAGCACACTAATGTCCGTTTTTCGTTGTGCGCTAGTTGGATCGCGCGTCCTGTATCACCTTTCCCCGTCTCTCTCTCTTTCTCCTGTGTGTGTGTGTGTGTGTGTGTGTGTGTGCAGTGGAGAGCAGCTCGGATAAGCACACACACACACACTGGGCTGAGTGAGTATGGGCGCTGTCATTACTTGGAGTATTGTTTCGTTCCCCTGCAGTTGCTGTAAACTGTGAAAATGTCAAACTTGTAGACTCTCTGTCGCCGTCCAGGCTTGCGTCATTAACTAGAACAGACTGCGCGCGCACGCCGTATCGAAACGTATCCCTCCGCAACAGAAATATAGAGCCATTGATATTTAATTAAAAAAAAAAAAACTTTTTTGGCAAGCAGCCAAAAGGTGAGGATGAAAGTGAACGGAGTGAGCACAAACATCTGATCGAGATCTTTGCAAAAATAAATAAATAATGATATAATGAAATATAAAGCATAATTATAGATGCAACCAGGCTCGCGCGCCGTAATGTGAGATGATGGACACGTGCAGCGTGCGTGCGTCCTGTAAAGCTTTTCTGAAATGCATTTATACACAATAGGACGCACCATCGATAACATCGTTCACCTGCACGTCTTCAGATGAACGCACTTATAGCTTTAGTTCAGTCCGGTTCGGATACGGTGTGTTCATGCGCTGAGCGCGCGCGCGCTGGGAGAAGTTCCGGCGGCGCGCATGAATCCTGCACGCAGGCACTGCGGCTCCAGTCTGGCTGACGCCGGGATGTGCAGCCGGAGCCGCGGCTCCATCCAGACACACACGCGCGCTACACCTCCAGTCAAACACACACACACACACACGCGCGCGCGCGCGCGCGCACACTTACACACACACACACACAGAGGCTGCGGCGAACGTAGCGGGAGCAGTAGGGTGCAGTAGTTCTGCATCGCACCAAAACAAAAACCAGGTAAGAAGTTCTCTGTGTTCCACACCGCGCTTTAATTATTACTGTGATTGTTTAATTGGATAATGAGTCTCCTGTGAAAACGGGGCGAATATTAATACAAATAAAACGTGTTATGTTAGGGTACTGAGGATGACAAGTGCGTCCATGTGCTACACTGTAGTGTATGTGTGTCAACTGTGTGTGTTTCAACTTTTTTTTTTTTTTTAAGTTAACCCTGTAGGTGTGTCACACTCGGAGACACACTGCAGCACTTCGCTTTAATTATCAGCTTATAATTTTACACGGTACCTTTAAACTGTTCATTTAAATTACAGTAAAAAAAAAAAAGTGTGTGTGTGTGTGAGGAATGTGCAGTTGAGCGGCAGAGTGATGAGAGTAGAAGTCTGTGAGGTGATTAGGCGGATCTGAGCTCTCAGACTGTCAGACGCCACTTTCACAACCAGACACTGAGAGAGAGAGAGAGAGAGAGATGCACTTACACATTTTATTTCATTAGTCGTTCACCGTTCACTCAGGTTTGTTTTACCCTGTTACATTGTTTCATTCTGCACTTCCTATCTTATTTACGTGTACATAATAAAGCATATTTGGATGCTTAATCACTTCTGAAGCTTTTTCACTTTTACCACCACAGCAGGTAAATAATCAGATTTGTATATGATGTGATTTTTCCACAGTGCCTTAATGGTTAGCAGTTTCACCTTGCACCTCCAGAGTCTGGGTTCGCTCCCCGCCTCTGTGTGCACATTCTCCCCCTGCTTGGTGGGTTTCCTCCCATAGATTAAGCTAATTGGTGTTCCCAAATTGCCAGTAGTGTGTGTACGTGTGTGTGTGCGCCCTGCGATGGATTAGCACCCATCCAGGTGTACCCCGCCTCTTGCCCTATGTCACCTGGGATAGGCTCCAGGCCCCTGTGAACTTGTAGACAGGATAAGGTGGTGTAGACGATGAGTGAGCAGCAACATTTCTGAAGGTCACTTCAATTTTGGTATATGACAAAGGATTTAAAAACGGGTGTGTGACAGTGAGGAGCTGTCACCTGTTCACAGCAGTAGTGCACCTAGGAGTAGATGAGCAATGCTGCTGATATCCCAGTGATGTTATAGAGAGCGCTCCTGGCTTCTCGCTAATGAGGGGGAGTGTATTTTTCCAGAGATTCTTGTGCAGTTCTTTGAACAGTGATTCACTAGACAAACAGTGCCCAAAGCATTAACATTCTTAATAACTGCTTGTATTTTTTTAACCTGTCCTCTTATATGATTTTTTTTAAACCCAAACCCAGACCTTTGGCTTCTCCAGGAAAACATCCCCATTACAGGGGATTTACCCTCAACTTCCACTGGATTTTGGATTAGAGAAAACAAACCGAGGCCCTAAACTTTCCGTCTTCTGTGGCATTAATTACAGTCCATCCTTCCCCAAATCTCCCGAAACATTCGCTGCACTTGGTGCCAATGCACTCCTCTACATCCATCACATCACTGTTTTCCTTTACAAGTCCAGCTGTGAAGCGACTGCTGGGCTGGAAACAGGGTGATGAGGAGGAAAAATGGGCAGAGAAAGCAGTGGACTCACTAGTAAAGAAGCTGAAGAAAAAGAAAGGGGCAATGGAGGAGCTGGAGAAGGCACTGAGCTGTCCAGGTCAGCCGAGCAAGTGCGTGACCATCCCGCGCTCACTGGATGGACGGCTGCAGGTGTCACACCGGAAAGGTCTGCCACATGTTATCTACTGCCGCGTGTGGCGCTGGCCTGACCTACAGTCGCACCATGAGCTTAAGGCACTGGACTGCTGCGAGTTTCCATTCGGCTCCAAACAAAAAGATATCTGTGTCAACCCCTACCACTACCGCCGTGTGGAGACACCAGGTACCTTTGTTTTTGTAGATATCACTGTTTTATGTTTATTTAATAACCGTGAAGGAAAGTCTTTGATAAAATAGTTTTAGGAACTGTTGAAAGGGCACTGACGTTGGGGCCTCCTTTCAAAATACTAAATAAGAAGAAAAAAGATTGATTAATGCCAAGCCTGTCTGAAAGTGAGTTTTTTTTTAGTGAGGAATGCACCACAATAATCATTAAAGAATTGTTAAAGTTTGATTAATTGCACAGGCCCAATTATCTTTATTATTGCTCCCTTATTTTTTTAGTTACTTTACCTCCCATACAAATTCCTATGTAAGTTGATACTTTGAAAACAATAACTTAAATAATCTTGTTTTAACACATTCTAACTGGGCAGACTTGAGCCATACCAATAATTGTGATGAAAGAACCCAATGTAAGTTGTAGAACAGTGTGATGACTTAATTATTAATTTCTTTCTTTTTCTTTCTTTCTCCCTCTCTCTTTCCCTCCTCTATTCTGCAGTGTTGCCTCCAGTCCTTGTACCTCGCCACAGTGAGTTTAACCCTCAGCACAGTCTGCTAGCCAAATTCCGCCATGCCTCCCTCCACAACGAGCCACTCATGCCCCAGAATGCCACTTTCCCTGACTCGTTTCCTCCAGTGCCTTGCAGCTCTTTCTCCTCCTCTCCACCCAGCTCTCTGCAGTCCCCGAGTGGACACAGCCATCCGAACTCCCCAAGCAGTACGTCCGATCCTGCAAGTCCCTACCACATCACAGGTCTGCTTATTGTTCACAATGTATTGATCACTGTTCGACATTTTTTAAATAGGATGTAAACCGGGTGTGGCAGTTATAGTGGATATAAAAACCCCTGTTAAAATGCCAGGTTTTTGTGATGTAAAAAAATAAGACCAAGATAAATAATCTCACAACTATATCCTGTACAAAACATTGAAAAATAAACTGAAATCTGAATGAACCTGAAATAATGTGGTTGCATAAATATGCACCCCTTTAAGCTAATACTTTGTTGAAGCACCTGTTGATTTTATTACTGCACTCTTTCTTTTTGTCATGAGGGCATCTCCTGTGCACAGCTCTGGGCTCAGGACTGGGCTCTTTGGCCATTCCAAAACTTTAATTTTCTGTTGAAGCCATTCTTTTGTTGATTCAGACTACCGCCTGAGTTGGATAGTTAAAGATAAAGTTCCTATTCATTTTCAGCTTTCCAGCAGAAGCCTGAAGGTTTCGTGCCAACATTGGCTGGTATTTGGAACTGTTCATAATTCCCTCCACCTTGATTATTCCCCCAGTTCCAGTTGAAGAAAAACCTGCTTCATTGTGGGCATGGTGATGTGCAGTGTGGTTTTTGCGCCAAACATACCTTTTGGAATTATGGCCAAAAAGTTTAACTTTGGTTTCCTCAGACCATGACACATTTTCTCACATGCTTTTGAAGACTTCAGAATTTAGTCGGGCTTAGATGTTTAGTCGGGTTTGGACCTTACGCCATAGTCCAGACATATGAAGAATATGAGAGAAGTTGTCACATGCACTACACAACCATTATTTGCCAGTATTTCTGATACCTAACAATGAGATTCCTTCCTCTCTGGGGGCCATGGCTTTTGCTGTAAGATGTGAATAAGAAATTGTCAGGAAAAGCCCACTAGAACAGCTGAACTTTATTTATTTGGGGTTAATCAGAGGCACTTGTGCACATGTGTGCACTGACTTCTATTTAACACGAGTTTGAATATAATTGCTTAATTTTGAACAAAGCCACATCCACACATGATTTGTCTTAGTCTAATTATTTTACATCACTACAAAAAAAATTAACAGAGGTGTGCAGACTTTTTATATCCACTGTATGTGAATGCAGAAAATATGCATTTGATATACAGATATTTATTTAGTAGAAAGTTGCCAATTATTTGCCTTTTTTATTTCTATAATTTTATTATTACTAATGTATAATCCAATTCCATTGTTTGTCTTTTGTTCATTTTGTAAAGACCTACAAAAATAATGAAAGCTTGCTATTTAAACCAGCAGAGACCCCACCACCACCCTACAGCATGATGGAAACGAGTCCTCCACAGGACGTGAAGCCAGCAGAGTCATCCAACACGCCCAAACTCACTCTGTCTGCTCCACACAGAGGTGCAACACCTGTACAATGTCAATTCTAATGAACACACAAGTATACAGTGCCAAAAATGTATTCTGTAATTTTGCTCCTAGATAGTAAACTGTGTGTGCGTGTGTGTGTGTGTGTGTGTGTGTGTAGACCTGAGGCCAGTGTGTTATGAGGAGCCTGAGCACTGGTGTTCTGTTGCTTATTATGAACTAAACAACCGAGTTGGAGAGACCTTCCACGCCTTGTCACGGAGCATACTGGTGGACGGCTTCACTGATCCATCTAACAACAAAACACGCTTCTGCTTAGGGCTGCTGTCCAACGTCAACCGCAACTCCACCATCGAACACACCCGCCGGCACATAGGCAAAGGTGCTTTTATGCTACTTCTAACCTACATGTGTTAAAATTGTGGCAGTTGTTTTTTATGCCTTTAGGGTCAGGGTCATGCTTAAGGATAATTGATAATAGTAATTAATAATTAGTAATTAAGTATAATTATATATTATATAATTAGTAAGTGCAGTAAAACAGTGGATTGAGAAGAATTATAATGATGTTCTGTAATATTAAATCAGTTAAAAAAAAAAAAGTCTTCACACACACTTGCTGGATGCCTTCCAGTTGTGTGTAGTATCTGCAGCTACATCGTGAAGAGAGACGTAAACCAGAGTAAGATAGTTGAAAGGCAGATGGTATTAATGTTCCTGCTTGGCATGTGATGAAACAAAATTTCTAAATATCAGGTTGAGAGAGTACAGGAATCCCACAGCTATACAGTCTCATTTCTGTCTGGTTGGAGAATTAGAAATCACATTTTACTGAAGTCTTGCTTTTAATGTTGTACTCTTGAAACTGTGATCACGTCTGAGATCAAACGCATTATATTGTGTCCTTTTGTACAAGGTCAAAGCTAATGTAGGACTAATGTACAATATTACATTAGGTTATGTTTGAAGTCGCTTGTTTTTTAAAAATTGTGTTTAAAATTATTGTTGTTACCTGAAATTACCTTCGGCATATTAATCTGGGAAAATATTCAAAATTGAAGCTTCCACTCCATTACCATTGTCTACTTCATTAACGTCTCTGTTCCAATTTGAAGTGAATCAGAGTAAATCATATCAGTTATTTAGATCTGGCTGGAAATATTTTAGTACACAGTATCTGCCAACTGAATGAATAAATAATTATTTATGTCCATACTGACCTGTGTTTACTCTTCGCAGGTGTGCACCTGTATTATGTAGGCGGCGAGGTGTACGCTGAGTGCCTGAGTGACAGCAGCATTTTCGTACAAAGTCGCAACTGCAATTACCAACATGGCTTCCATGCCACCACTGTGTGCAAAATCCCCAGCGGCTGCAGCCTTAAAATCTTCAACAACCAACTGTTCGCCCAGCTGCTGTCCCAGTCAGTCAACCACGGCTTTGAGGTGGTGTATGAGCTTACGAAGATGTGCACCATCAGAATGAGCTTTGTCAAGGTAATAGGATACGGTTTTCATACACATACAGACTAGAGGTGGTGGTATAGGCTAGTCAACTAATAGATTCACTAGGTTGGCTGTGGGGATAAAAACGGATGACAAGGCAGATTATAAAGAAAGCAGACTAAATATACTTAATTATTTTGAAAATATAAATATTAATTTATATTAATTTTGAAGCCTGAGTTAGTGTACATTTTTTGTATCTATTCAGCGTTATTTATATAACACGTTTAACAATGGACGTTTTTAATTACGTTCATAAATTACAGTGGGACCTTGGATTACAAGTAACGCGGTTTGCGAGTGTTCCGCAAGAGGAGCAAAGATTTTTAATAAATTTTGACTTGGAAAACGAACAAGTCTTACAATTACTGAGTATCATGTATCATGCATGCGCTTCAGGTTTTGACGCCGGGCGTCACGTGATCACAGCTGAGCCAACGGTTTTTCTCTTTCTTGCGCTGCGGAATTGTGGTTAATCGTCTCCCCTGCTGGGTCTTAGTGCTCGTCTCTCACTGGAATAATCAAAATCCGTGCGTGCGTGTACTGTTTACTATAACACTGTGACCACGTGTATGCACGTAAAACATCTTTTATATTGTGTTTGTATGTGTGTGTTGTGTACAGCACACATGTAAAGCAAAAGGAAGTCTCATTAGAGAGACTAAAGATCCATTTTCTCCCTCTCTGTATTAGCCTGCACTTTGTCTTTGGACACCGTGCCCCTTCACACACACACACACACACAAACACACACACACACACACCTCCTCCCCCCACTTTCTCACACACACACACACACACACACACTCTCTCTTTCTCTCTTTCTAATGGAAACACTGCTCTGTCCTGATTCTTTTCAAAGGTAAAGTTCAGGTTAATTTGTTTTATTTTTACTTTACAGCAGTGATTCCGTTAGTATGCGCTCACTCGAGTGTCATTAACGATGTCCCTTGTTAATTTTTCCGATAAAACAGTCTTTTCGTTAATGTGTGTGTGTGTGTTTGTGTGTGAAACTCAAATAAGAGAGGAAGAAGGGTTAATGTGTAAGATGAGAAGAGGGGAGGGTCTTATTCCTCCTCTCCTCTTACTTTAGCTTCACACACATACACAAACACACACACACAGCGCATAAACAGAAACACTTATCTGTCGGGATTTCTTTTTACTTTTTTTTTTTTAAAGGTAAAGTGCAGGTTAATTTATTTTATTTTTACTTTATATTTTGTATTAATTATTTGTATTTTTTTTGGGGGGGGGTCGGGCTGTGGAACGAATAATTAGAGTTTGCATATTTCTTTATGGGAAATTCGCTTTGGTTTATGAGTGTTTTGAAATACGAGCACACTTCCGGAATTAATTATGCTCGTAATCCAAGGTTCCACTGTATAATAGTCACATGTAACCCACTTGGAGGAAAGCACTTTTGAGCTTACCCATGACTGCCTAGCGTCACTGTGACTGCTGCATCACACCCAGACAGCTCATTTTGCTTTCTAGGAGGGTTGTGGGATCACCACTCTTCAAACTTACCATCTGTGAATAAAACACAACCCTACCCCAATACACAACTGGCAGTCAGGGGTCAACTGCGGTCAGTCAGAGGTTTCCTAACCCAAAATTCACTAGGAATTAGAATGAATACAGTGTGTATACAGTGTGTGTACAGGGGCACAAAAATGTATACACACTACAACAGTTATCTACTTTTTTAGTTCAGGTCTTTTTTATGTTGAAAATACAGTTTTGTTTGTATATTACAGTTGGATTAGTACCAAGTAAGCTTATGAATAAATTGACAATAAGTAAAAGTTAAGATAAATATCTATACTAAGAATGTTATTTTGCCTCCATAACATTGAGTTTCAAAAGTGGTTTGAGTGTTTGGATCCATAGCGTTGACATCTAAATGTCAAATTGCATGTAGAATTCTGATTTACAAACAAGGTGTTTATATTATTTTTTATTTATTATATTATTTGATCAGGTCTTCTAAAAATATAATATTGGGTGATTTATGTTTCATCGTTTGTAGCTCAGCAGCTGTTGTTCTGAATCTTGTTTCATTTGGCTGTATTTAAGTTAGCAGACCCGTCCCTCTGAGGCTCTCCACAACTCAGAACCCTGTGCAGAGAATAAATTAATGTTCTTAAAGACACATAAAGACGTTTCAGGTCTTGTTAACAGTCCATTTGAATATTTTAGGGCTGTTTTAATATATGGCTATGGCACAATATCACAATAAATCTGAAATGGTTATGCCAATAGCAATCTGGTAAATAAGATAAGACTTTAAGAACAGACCTAAAACTATTTAAAGAACTTCGTTAATTTTATCTTCATACAGATATTAAATTGTTAGCAAATACTAGGGATGCACCGATACCACTTTTTTGGAAAACGAGTATGAGTAGTTGCATTTCAGTACTCGCCGATACTGATACCGAGTACTTAATAAAAACATGATTTAAATTTACAGAATTTACAGGCGCCTGTGATTAACCCCTTACACGCCGCTCAAAAATAGAAATTTTTCAGACCGTGGTATCGGTCCCAGGTATCGGGGGACTTTTAACGAGTATGAGTACTTTAGAAAATGTGGTATCGAGGCCGATACCGGTATCGGGACATCCCTAGCAAATACCTTGACTTTTAACTATCATCCTATCATACTATTAATTTTCATATTTTTTATAATAGACTTTCAGAACACATTATCATGGTTATTGCGGCATACCACAGTGTCTTTTCTCCTACAGGGCTGGGGTGCAGAATACCACCGCCAGGATGTCACTAGCACCCCCTGCTGGATAGAGGTCCACCTGCATGGACCTCTGCAATGGCTTGATAAAGTTCTGACCCAAATGGGTTCCCCACACAACCCTATCTCCTCTGTGTCCTAACACGGTCTATACACTCCATAACTCTCAGCACAACCTGAGGATCAGCACAGGAGAATGCAGCGTCCAAACTAACATTTCAATTTTCTCTAGAGGTTCACGGTACCAGTAAGACATCAAAGACTGAAAAAAAAAGACTTTTAAAGCATCTTGTGCATCTAATTGCTGAAGTAAGTATTACAGCTGTTTCTGTTTATTCTGTGATTTTAATCATGTTCACTGTTGTGTAATCTGATTCTGTACAGCCCAGAAAGCAACACAGTGATGGAAGATTAAGAAAACAGGAAAGGCAATGCATCAGTAGTAGCAATGTTAGCTTGATGTTTGTTTTGTGTTCCCAACATGGCAAAATGTTGAATTCTATGACATGCTTTTTCCTATTTTTTTTTTTTTCCAAATACAGAATTTCCCTCTCAGTCGTGTGGTCACTTGGTTGCACATTAAACAATATCACAAACAATACAAACCTCATGCAAACACAAAACAAAAATTAAAATCAACATGAAAGGACTGAAATGATTATTCAAATGTCTCAGGTGGCTTGTCCAAGGTTTTACGCCGGATGCCCTTTCTGATGCAGTTTTTCCATTTTATCCGGGTTTGGGACCGGCACTACATCCAGTGGCTGGGCTTTGAGTGGTAGGCGAGAACCCTACCACCAAGCTACCGTACCATGGTTTTCCAATAGTTTCTGTACTTGTGTAAGAAAATTTAATTCCTATCTAGTCACATACAATAAAGACGCATGTACACTCCTTTACATTCGCAATGCTATTGCAATACTTAGGTAGTTAAAACAGTTGCATTTCAATGAGCAGAGTCACTAGTGTTAGTGATAATATGTGGCTGCTTTCGCATAATTGTTTTAAATGATAAACACATCATGATGCATAATAGCATGTGATAAAAAATGGTAGTTTAAAAATATTTTCATATACAGTGGAACTGCTACTAAAATGATCATGAGAGCTCATTCTGTGTAATGTCACATCACAGTGGAGACTGAGGGTGTCGCAGTGTAACATCTGCACAACATGTCCAAATCCTTCAGGCGTAATAGAAACCTCCTAAAGTACTTTTAAGGTGTGTAAAATCTTCAGTACTGTAAAGCGTTAGTAGATGCAGTGCTCAGTAGCTTTGCTGGTCATGTCTTTGAGTTTGTGTCTGCATGGTGAGGAGACGCTGCTGCTGCTGGAGAAAACTGATGACCTCTGGACTCCGCAAGAGAGACTGCAAAGGAGGAGGAGTTTATTATTATTATTTTTAGTGAACTATGGATCCTATAAAAACTATTGTGGAATAGCACTAATCCATGTTTTCCCCCATTTCTTTTTTTATTTCTTTGTATATCATTTTAAATTCAACAATCAACTTTAGCCAGTCCCTTCAGCTTTCTAATGCCACAACCCAAACTAACATGCACAGAAGCTGCTTAGATTAGAGATGATATGGTGGAAAAAATTAAGACTTCAGTACATCGGTACAACAGCTTCTCATAAATGTAGAGGACAATATAAAAACACCACATTGTTTATACATTTATTTGCGTGTGTGTTTAGGGTGAGATTGATAAGCATGTGCTGCGGCCAACTAAACGTTAAGCACAAATATCAACAATTATGTAAAGATGCATCTATAAATTAAGTGATTTTTTTTCTACAGGGTAAAACATCTTGCCCTGTGATGGACTGGGACCGCCCTAAATCTGGATTAGGCTCCAGGTCCCCCGCGACACTGTACACAGGATAAGCGGTATAGATGAAGGAATGAATAAAACAGCTGTTGCAGTTTTAAATAGGGTCATGTGTAAGCTAACTAGTTATATATAACTTATACAACAACTATATACACAACTACTATATATATATAAAAACCATCAACCATTTATATATGGATTTGAATTTATTTTCCACATTCCAGAACAATACTGGATGAAATAAGGAATATGGCATTTGGTTATTAAGTAACAACCACAGTCAGTTGCATGAACTGCAAGACCAAGACTGACCTCCACTGTAGAGTTCATTTAGAGGTACCAGCTTCAAAAATCAACAATTAACAGCACCTCAGTTTAGAGCCATTATGAAGGCTTAAAAGAGCTTAAGTAGCAGATACACCTCAAGATCAACTGTTTAAAGTCACATACTTTAATATTTCGTTGGACCGCCATTTGCTTTGATTACGGTCATGGCATTATTTTGATAATTTTTATGCAATGTCACAACATTTACTTCCATTCAGAATCACATTAATTTCTCTCCAATATCTTGTATTGATGATTGGAAAATTGGACTGCTGTGTAAAGCCATCTCTAGCACATCCTATAACCCAGAGGTGTGTTTGGAGTCATTGTCCTGTCGAAAAAACAACTGATGGTGCCTATAAGTGCAAACCTGATAGGATGGCACATTGCTACAAAATGCTGTAACTCTAAATGAACTCTACAGTGGAGGTCAGTCTTGGTCTTGCAGTTCATGCAACTGACTGTGGTTGTTACTTAATAACCAAATGCCATATTCCTTATTTCATCCAGTATTGTTCTGGAATTCCATAGTCATGCTGCTTAAGTGTGCCTCAATTTTGACAAAATTCTTGAACCGTCTATTCACCGTCTGTACGTCTAACAAAGACACGACGGTTAGGACCAAAAATCTCAAATGTGGTCTCATCTGTCCAAAGAACAGTTTTCCATTGATCTAATGTCTATTCCTTGTGTTTCTTGGCCCAAGCAATTTTCTTCTGCTTGTTGTTCTTCTGAAGTAATGGGTTCTTTGCCACAATTCGACCATGCAGTATATCCTGTGAACAGGTGATGCTGATATATGAATATTTCTGCCACTTGAACTCAGAGAAACATTTACGTGGGCTCCAACCTGAGGTGTTTTAAATCAATGGTTTCCGGGTCTGGTAGTTCTAATAAACTTATCCCCTGCAGCAGAGGTAGCTCTTGGTCTGCCTTACCTGGGATAGTCCTTATGAGAGCCAGTTTCATCATAGTGTTTAATGGTTTTGGTTACTGCACTTGGGATACATAGAGTTCATGAGGTTTTTCATCTTGACTAATGGATTGATTTCTTAAAGTGATAATAGACATTCTTTTTATTTTTATTTTACTGAGTGTTTCTTGCCATAATAATGATTTGTACAGTAGTTGTAGTAGCACTAATTGGACTACAGAAGGAAAGAAATGTCACAAATTAACTCTTGACAAGGCACACTTGTGTATTGACGGCCATTTCAAGTGACTACCTCGTGAATCTGAAGAAAGAATGCCATAAGTGTGCCAAGCTGTTATCAAAGCTAATCTGTAGACAATCTTTAACACTTTGTTTACTGCATAATTCCATATGTGTTCTTTCATTTTAGTTTGGATGTCTTCAGTAGTACTGTACAAAGTTGGACTGAAGGAGAAGGTGTGTCCAAACTTTGATTGGTAGTATGCATTAGGGCTGCACGATATATCGAAAAACTATCGTTATCGCGATAATGGTATACGCAATACCTGTATCGCAAAGAGTTGCGATAAATTAAATCGATGAGTGTATGGTTACACGTAAATAAAAAGTAATGTTTGAAAGTAATTCATATTGTGTTGGCAGGTCTATGGTAACAGCAA
>JAQMYK010000009.1:10649804-10663213 GCA_030014345.1 Clarias buthupogon
AGTCCAAAGATATGCAGGTTAGGCTAATTGGCGTTCCCAAATTGCCCGTAGTGTGTGAATGGGTGTGTGTATGTGTGAGTGCGATGGATTGACACCCTGTCCAGGGTGTACCCTGCCTGGGCTAGGCTCCTTGTCCCTGCGAGCCTGAATACAGGATAAAGCGGTATAGAAGATGAGTGAGTGAGTAAGGAAAGTAATAAATCATGTTCCAAAACATAACATACAGTACAGTGATATGGCATAATTGTATGGCTGCCGGTGAAACTGTCACTGGTGTTTATTTATGACGTGACTTCCTGATGATGTGTGACATAGCAGAATGTTTTCTGAAGTGCTTAGAGTCATACTTTCTGCTCACATTTAGTCAAATGCTGCACAACTGAATGGAGCTTCACAATACAGATGGATGATGGCATAAAATGTACCATAAAAACCAACCCAGGGTAAAAAGAGTTTAAAGAGCCAAGTCTGTCACCAAGTCGGTTTAACCCAGTTCAGCATACTTTTCACTTACTGAAAACACCTGCAAAGTAGCTCAAGTAAGGAAACTCAGCGTTAGGTGATGTCCATTAGGTACAACTTGTTTGTCCAATTACTTTTGAACCTGTAAAATGGTGTGACTTTGTAGAAATAGCTTTCAATTATAAACAGTTTATGCAATATTGTGTTAAACTTCTTAAATTAAAGATAAATGGCTACACTTATCAAATCCACTTGGAGGCAAAAATACAAAAATCGGGTCAATGCCCAAATACTTATGGACGTGACTGTAATGACAATGTGGACTATTAGGATTATTTCCTTATTGATCACAAAAACAAATAAGAGCCAAATTGAAAGGCAAAATCTAAACAACAGGATGTGATGTGTACTATATTCCAATAACCCTTACAGACCTTATACAGTATGTGCTGTGTTCATGGCTTTGCATACTGCTGACAAATAAAGTGATTTTTACCTCCCTGAAGTCTGCAGAGGACAACGGAGCAGATGAAGCTACAGGCAGAATCATTAACCTGAATGCGAGAACTCTCAACAATCCTTCAGAAGACCAGACTTTAGGGAAAGAGAAGAATATTGTACCCGGATGGAGTGAGAAGATGTCACAGAGCATCACAGCAGGTTTGCATTCATGAATACACCCATAATAAAACAATGATATATTTTGGTCATCCAGGTCATACAAGTCACTGTTCTGCTTACATAATACTGTCTCACCCACTTCTTCTTGATCACTTTTGAATAGAACTCTGGTCTTGGAAGGTTGTGAGTTTAAATTCTGGTGCTGCTTTAACCCTCTTTAATATTTTAAAGATTAAATCCCTTCTAGACAACTCGCTTTTTTGGATTCCCCCTAATTTATCTCATATTCTTCATCAATTTCCATTCACCAGTTAGTTCTCTCTCATCATACAGCAGCTACAACCCAAGACACGTAAAGCCAGACAAACACATTGTTTTGAACGGTTGCTCATGCAGGGTCACAGGGCAGCGTAACTTGGGGAAAAATGCAGATTCCCCTCCACAAAAGCTACACATGCTTGATTGGCTAGTGTCTATTTGATTGATAGAGAGAGAGGGTTGCTCAGTAATTGCCTATGGCACTGGTGAGTTGCAAAAGCTTTTCTCTTGCTTCACTAAAGAACCCACTACCAGACATTTCTGTATAATACTTCTGCTACGGCTTACATTCATCAATCATATTATGTTAAATGGAGTAGAATCTCAGGAATCTGTGGAAATACATTCCTTTTTCATGTAACGTCATTTTAATGGAAAGCATTAGAGGAGGACTGGCTTTCAATAGAGTCACATATTCATCAACAGGGGGCAGTGTATGTCCAGATGAAACCTTACAGATACTCATTGAACTAGTCCTACTTTTTAACTAGACAAATGCTGAGAAACACTGGCTTACTACAAACAAGGCAAGTTTAATATCAATTCTATATAATTGTGTTTGTAGTCTGATAAAACTATTTTGTCTGCACATACTAACTCCATACTACTATCTCTGCATCATCCTATCTATCTATACTTTTGTCTGCACGTGCTATCATGTTCAGGGGCTTCACGGCTCAGTCGAGGCTTTGTGCAGGGTGGAGAGGCCACAGGTAAAGCTATTCACAATGGTGCGATCAAGCTACGCAAGCACATCACACCAGATGAGACGCCAGCTGAGGTCAGCCCTAGAGTCACCACAGGCCTTCGTGTAGCCCAGCAGGCTACCGGCGGAGCTGTCAAAGTCAGCCGGTTTTTGAGTAAGTGTCTGAGTGACAGGGAATAAAGAAAGTCAGTTGATGTTGTATAAAACACCTCTGTACATTGATTAGGAGTCCTGCTGTAACACTAAAGCTGATGGAATGGACGGCTGGAAATTAATTAATTTTTTAGCAGAGATTACTTATCAGTGTGTTGAGTAAAGAATATTTTATATCTGCAGTAGAATGAGTATGGTGGGCAACTTAAACATCAATGACAAGTCATTTTTGCAACTAAGGTAGAAACATACTAGCCAATAAAACTGCATGTTGATGCAAAGTTCAAATGGCATCTAAGCATTGGCTAATATTTTTGAGCATGAGACCTGACATGTATCCAAAGGGATCAGAAATGTACTCTGTATTGCCCTGTTTTAGGTAAAATTAGTTGTTTTGAATGAGTAACATTTGATCTAATGACTTTTGATGATGAGACGTAACTGTATAACTTTTTATTAGTTAATGGCCTTTCAACTGTGGTTGGACTTGTTGGGAAGGAAATAACACCACATGTCAAGAAGCATGGCAGCAAACTCGTCCCAGAATCCTTAAAAAGTAATAAAGATGCCTGTACCAACTTGACCGGAGCGAAAGTGGTGGCTGTTAGTAGCCTAAAAGGTGAGCAACTTATATCTACTATACTCATTGCTTTCAGAGAGCTTATTCTTACTTCCTATACTAATTATGCATTTTGATTTTATTCATTGTTTATTTCCTTTAGGTGTCTCAACTGTATGGTCAGGTCTGGAGACAGCAGCAAAGACAGTTGGTAAAAGTGCACGCTCTGAGACAGTGTTGACTGTCAAGCACAAGTAGGTGTTTAATGTAATTCTCGATCTTAATGGCAGTTTCTTATAAAGCACTTTCGATCTCCTTTCGCTTTTGATTCCTTTTCCACTTTAATATTAAACATTTTAACAATTTTCTGTTGTTCTGTTGGGGAAATGCCTTTTTTATGCTCCTGTCTCTTTCCTCTTGATTTTTCAGATTTAGGGGTCTAGACCTCTTGGATCCCCCTAGCAACATTTAATTGGTGGCTGGAAATAACTCCAATTATAGACTGAATCACTCATGGCTAACACTGCTTTTAAGTGCCTTATTGTTTGATATATTTTGCCAAATCAAAGGTTACTCAGCAGGTGCCTGTTTTTACAGAAGAGCCCCTGCTGTAGGTCAAGTGCAATAACCAAAGTGAATACAACAGTCTATTTGATTCCTCTTATTCCACTATTGACTTACATTTTTCAGACATCACATGTCGTTTTTCATTTTAAGCATCCATTATGACTGTTTTAATTTCAACACCAGTATAAATTATGGTTCATGAATTAAATGCATTTGGTATACACATTTATTCTATAAAATAATATTTTATCGTGTTAAAATTCTGTTTTTAATATTTTCTTGTCTACGTTCCCACAATCAATTCAGCAGTAAGTTTAGCTTATAACATACACTATATACTGTAGGTATGGCTGAAATCTGGGAAATCTTAGCATCACACCCATTGCCACAAGGTTAGAAGCAAAACACTTGTACAGAATGTCTTTGTATAAACTGATATTTAAAATTTCCTTCACTGACGTTAACAGGCCCAAACCAGTTCCAGCATAGTAATTCACCTGTGCATGAAATTAAGTCAATGAAGACATGGTTTGCCAACGCTGTTGTGGAACAATTAGATGAACTGGAATACTAACTACACCCCAGTGCTTCTAATTCCATGCCTTACTGCTTGAGCTCACTAATGCTCTTGTGGCTGAATGAGTACAAATCCCCACAGCCTTGATTACAATCTAGTGTAAAACATTTCCAGAAGAATGGAGGTTATTAAAACAGGAAAGACGGAAATGTGATGGTCAATTGTCCACATACTTTTGGACACACAGCGTTTCTATTCTATTTAATGTTTTGGCATGTTAATTACTTTGGAGGCCAAATTTGCCTGTTCCTCTGGGAATCTTACTTTGCAGCTGTTCCCTCTGGATTATTCCTTTGGAATAAATGTACATTTTAAATCCACATTTACTGGAAGATTCTTTGTGACAATACATATTGTTAAAATAGCTTGATTTGAATTGAAATTAGATTTTTAAAAGCTTAATGTTCCTTGTGGGTTAATCCTTGGTCAAATGACCCTTGGACAAGGGTGTTAAAAACAGATGAACTGAGAATGACATCCATATACTAACATATTTAATTTAAAAGTGTAGATTTTCTCACTTGGTTTTGATTGTGTGTCATTAAGATATGGCAATCAAGCCAGCCAGACTGCAGACTCTGCCATCCAGTCAGTGTCCAATGTGGGAATCACAGCCTTCAACTTGGACAATCTAGCCCTCAATGCTGTCCTGAAGTGTGCAGAAAAGCAGTCATCAAAAGCCTTAACTGCGGAAGACCAGACCATGAACCCAGAGAAGAGAACTAAGTCGGATATGTGTAGGAAAAAATAAAACAATTTGCTCCTCTGTTCGTCTGGAAGCAATCAAGCATTGTTCAAACAATATATATTTGTGCCATGTTAATATGTTTTAGTTCCATTATTAATATTTTGATAATCAAAATGTTGTTGTTGATGTGGTTCTACTTCAGCAGTAATCACTTAGTCATGGTCAGGGTCATGATGGATCGTGGGATGCAGGGGGTAAGGGAGGGGGTAATAATTGCAAGACAGGTGAATCTACACAGACACACACAAGATTTGAGTTCATAATCAAGTCTTACTGTAAGTGAGAGCACGTATTGGTGAGCTTGTGCCTAAAAGTCAGTGAGTTTTTGACGCAGAAGATGGCTTTAAAATGAACAATAGAAGATCAAACAAAACTGGAATCAATACCATTTGACTTTTTTCATTGGTTTCATCTGAATTTGAGCATCTTCTATAATTTATATTTTGAAATACATTTTTAAATATCCAAGTAAAAATTGCTGTGGAAAAGGTTCTGTGAGGATCATGTTCTGTGATTTCTCCAGTGCTTTCAACACCATTTAGCAGCTCTTATTTAAAGCCAAGCTTACTGACGTACAAGTGGAACCATACTTGGTGAACTTGATAACAGACTACTTCACCAGGAGACCACAGTATGTCAGAATGAAAGACTTCTCCTGTGAGATCTTGGCTAGAAGCACAGGAGCACCTCAAGGGACTGTACTTTCCCCCTTCCTGTTTACTCTGAACACTCTGTTCACGTTATAAATACCTCGGACTGTCGCTGAATGACAAGCTGGACTGGTCAGCAGACACAGTTGTTCAGTGGCAGACTACTACCACAGAGCTGCTCTACCGACAGACTTTGTCCCAAGGACCACAAATTGTTTTAACAGTGTCTTTACAGGGCCATGGGGATATGGATTGGTACTCTTGGGCTTGATGGTCTCTGTGCTACTACACATTCTCTGTTAAATTTGTTGCTCTTTTTCATCACACACTCGCTGTTCATAATCATATTTAGGTTATTGCAGTAAAGTTACCTGACATTGACATTTCTGTCTTAAATAAATTTCCAGTAATGGGCTCAAAAAGGTTAGAATATGTAAATTGCAGATATTCACATATGAAACAATCAAATACAATTATATTTATTTAACTAGTATTTTCTCAGCATTTATACACCAATTTCTATGGAAATAGCAGAGAGACTTTACAATTACAGTTTAATGGAATGAATATATACAGTATGCTAATGAAATGAAATAAATATGTATATCATGTACTATATACAGGATTTTGTTTCTTTGTTTCTTTTATTTTAATTTCTATTAAAGATGGGTAACCTGAAGACATTGTATGTGACTTTATTTACATAAATACAGTCATTACAGTTTAGCTCTTCTCACTCACTCATCTTCTGTACAGCTTTATCCTGTATTCAGGATCGTCGGGACCTGGAGCCTATCCCAGGAGGCTTAGGGCACAAGGCAGGGTACATCCTGGACAGGGTGCCAATCCATCGCAATTCACACACTACGGTTAATTTGGGAACGCCAAGTAGCCTAACCTGCATATCTTTGGACTGTGGGAGGAAACCCACCAAGCACGAGGAGAACAAGCAAACTCCATGCACACAGAGACAGGAATCGAGCTTGGCCGGGAATCAAACCCGGACCCTGGAGGTGCAAGGCGACAGTGCTAACCACTAGGGTTGGGATATACAGTATTGAGCAGTAATCACTTGGTGACAGGTGAATCTACACAGACACACACAAAATGTGTCTTTGAACTGAAGTTGATGTGTTGGAAGCAGAAAAAAAATGGGCAAGCATAAGGAGTTGAGTGACTTTGCCGAGGACCATATTGTGATGGCTAGAGGACTGGGTCAGAGCAAGTCCAACACTGCAGGTCTTGTGGGATGTTCCTGGTCTGCAGTGGTGAGGAGGACATACCAAAAGTGATTCAAGGAAGGAAAACTGGTGAACAGGTAGTGTAGAACAGATTGAATGCTGGTTGTGATAGAAAGGTCACAGTGCTTTACTGCTATGGTGTTAAGGGGGACCGTCTCAATATTACTCAGGTGGTCATAATGTTCTGGCTGATCGGGGAGATTTCTCCTCTTGATTTATCAGGACTCAGGAGTGGTTCATGTCTCTCATCTGTGGTGATAAATTTAAGGCTTGTAGTCTTCAAGAGTTTGTTCCGTTGTTCCTGAATATTCGTTTAACGTCAACAGTTGGTTTCTTGCTTGTTTATTGAAACACATACTTGTAGAGTTTATAATGAATCTTTTCATTGGGCCGTTATTGCCGTTTGAGCCGGAATGAGCTGCAGCGACTCCACACACTGTGAATGGTTCGACCCGTTACCATGGTGACGGATTAACAGCCAGCGCGCGAAGGTTGCTTTTAGTCTGTGATTTATTCAGTAGATTTAACGATGGGAGACGCCGATATAAACACGTTTCATTTAACCCGATTACAAGCCGAACTCGAACAGGAGAGAGAAACCAGGTAAGTATGATTATCCCGGTTTAGTTACGTCATCTACAAACTGTCCTGTCAGTGTTGTCTTAATCCCGATCCTCATCTGAACACATGCCTTAAAGAGAGATGCTGAAAGAATCTGTTTGTGACCTGAGACGCACCTTGGCGGATTTGGAAGAGCGAGTAAACAGTGTGGACGGGGAAGGTGTGTAAACTGAATGAAATCATGTGTTCTCTACCATGCCCTATTACACAAGGTGATCAGTGTGTGGAGTGCAGTGTGTGTATCTGCTCTGACTCACTGGAATAGGAGACCAAGCGCAGGACAGGGTTTGCCTTATTCTGCTGGTCTGAAATGTTTTTTAATGCTTAACGGTTGAAATATGTGTTTGTGTAAATTGTAAGACAGACTGAAACACCTTCTGTGTGCACAGGAAATGAATGGAGAACCAGATATGAGACCCAACAGGAGCTTAACAGGCAGCTGGAGAGACAAATTGGAGACGTACAGGAGAGGCTGGAGAGTCTACGCGGAAACCCAATGGGTAAAATAAATCGCAAATCTATTAAGAAATAGTTTTCGAGAAAGTATGAACTCATTTAATTTGCATCATTAATTTGTTCAGTATTCCTGCCATCAATGCAGTATTTTCTAACAGCATAACAAGGCTCTCTGAAAATTATCTTCAAGAAGAGAAACCGTCTATGTGGAAACCCACTAGTGGTTAGCACTTTCATCTTGTACCTCCAGGTTTTGGGTTCGATTCCCTGCTCAGGTCTTTGTGCATGGAGTTTGCATGGTCTCCCAGTACTTCTCTGTGTACTCCAATTTCCTTCCACAGTCCAAAGGTTAGGCTAATTTCACAAATTGCCTTCCAAATTGCCCCATAGTGTGCGAATATATGTATATGTGTGTGCCCTGTGATGGATTGGCACCCGGTCCAGGGTGTACCCTGCCTCCTGCCCTAGGATAAGTCTCCTCGGCTAGGCTCCAGGCCCCCGCAACACCGTACAGGATAACAACGATGAGTGAGAGTGTGTGAGAAACTATTTTCTTCGACTATTTGACTTATTTATCGAGACTTTTCTCCTAAAATGTACTACACCATAAAAATGTATTGTATATAATGTCTTTTAATTTTTTTTATTCGCTTATGTTGCAACTGCACTGACATGTCAGTTTATTGGGTACACATACATATAGTGGTGGAGTTAAATAGCCAAATGTATTATAGAAGCATGTGTATCAAACAATATAAACATAAGACATTCTGCATAAGGGTGTCTTCCCATGTAAAAAATCTACTGACTGTTTTTCCTTTGTTACATTTAGGCATTTGGCAGACGCTTTGTTAGTAGGCACAAGCTTCCCTACTCCATCAATCATCAGAAATCTAATATTGTTCAATTTGCAGAATCTTGCAGAAGTCCTCGATGGGATGATATAATAGGAACCACTAAGCCACTTTTTAATCTGATTACCATTTCCCCTCCTAGTCCCAATTATTAATAATATTGATATTTAAAAAAGAAATTTTCATTTCATACATACAATCATAAGGTAGTGTAATGGTTAGCACTTGCACCTCCAGGGTCTGGGTTCGATTCCTGTCTCTGTGTGCATGGAGTTTGCATGTTCTTCCCATGCTTGGTGGGTTTCCTCCCACAGTTCAAAGACCTGCAGATTAGGATAATTGTCCGTAGTGTGTGTGTCCTGCGATGTGCCCTAAGTCTCATGGGATAGTCTCCAGGCCCCAGGGATAGACAATGAAATGACATACAATCATGTTGTAGAAAGAATGTTTTTTATTTTTAAGATACTGTTTCAATTTTAACTATTTTCAACTGCAAAATTCTGCTAATCAGTTTATCTGTGTGGGCACAGATTTAGTCATAGTTTGTTGGAGTGACTTTTATTTCATATTTACAATGCAGTAAGATGCTAAAATCAGGAGAAGAATGTCACACTTTTTACATATTCTTGACTTGATCACACAGGAGAAGGATGACAAATTAAAATGGTGCTGTTCCTGCACTTTTGACAAAAGAAATAAAATCTTCATTTATAAAGGCTGATTTATTATTTTTAAATATTTTTTAGATCGACTGGCTTCAGTTCGCTCGTATGATGGGATGACAATGGTAGGTTAACCTTTGATCATTTACTGAATTTCAGTATTGTGGAATATGGATACATTTTTTTATAGATTCACCAAATCCATTGCAATATTATATTTGTAATATTCACTTCTGTAAGCTATAATAGTTCTAATTGTTCCTATAATTGTTCTAATTCTTGTTCTTGACCATTGGTGTGTTGTGTTGGTTCTCTTCAAATTAAAGCCTGTGGCAGCTGTGGCAAGCCGTTGTGCTGATTTGAATCCAGATTAATGCCAATATCAGTGAGTGCCAACGAGACACACTTGTGGGGATTTAGAAGAGCTGCACACACTAATCAACCAGCCATGTACACATACAGTATTCATTTTTGCGAGGCCTTTCAATAGCACTCGTGTTCAACATCTCTCTGCTCGAGCGTGCAGTATTTATTAAGGGGGGAGGTTGATAGTGTGTGTTATGTTTTGACTGCACATAGTACGTGTGCCAATTTTCCCCCATTTTACCTGAGTTCTGGCTCTTCCGTTCACACAACTTTCACCTTCAGGCACAGGCAGTTGTATGATTTGATACAATGACACAACTCCTCTCTTTTACGATTGGATGTCGTATTTGTTTTGTTGAGGCAACCATGCATCACTGCCCTCTTGTCAGGATAACCCGACCCACTTCTGGGTAAAAATAAGTGCAGTGAGGGTGATTGTGGTAATGCTATGGATGCACTACATGTAAGTGCTATTGCATATTATTATTTGCATTATTCTGTTATAACTGTGAATGAACGGGCCTAAATTATTATAATATCCCTAATCGTTATGAGATTCATTAAACTAGCCCACTGTCGCTGGTCCCCATTAGCTAATGAGTTCACTCGGCGAGCAGAGAGATGTTAAATGCGAGTGCTGTTGAAAGCCCTGGCAAAAATTAATATGTGTGCATGGCTGTTTTATTTGCATGTGAATGGTCTGCCCCTGGAGACGAATTCTTGATACACAATGCCGTGAACGTAGAAAAAGGTCAGTCGTGGAGATGATAGGCTTTTCCACTGTGAATATCCCCAAGTTTCATTACCAGTAATGATCCTCGATATGAAGGACGAGTCATCCACGGCATGCTGATGGAGTTCTTGACAGTCCTGGGTCAGCAGCCCGGGGACGAACTTGGCAGCAACATGCTGCATGTTCAAATCACATCTAAGGATTGCCTGGACTGTTCCGTATGACTAAAGTATGGGTATGAGAGATCTCCTGGTATGAGAGATTACAATTCCAGCCCTGGGCATTGTATAACCTTAGCTGAAAGAAATTGTGACTTTTTACAGTACATTGCCTGATGAATAAAATGCAAACTTGCTACTATTAAAATGTCAAGTCCCCATCTCTACTAAATGTGTGTGGTTTGGGTCATAGCAGGATGGGCCTGGTGTGTGTGGGCTAATAAAATGATCAGACCCTGAATAAAAAGGGGCAAGGTACTGTAGGTCCATCCGCAATTTTCCAATAATTTTCCAAGTGAATTAAAGAACAATGCAAATTAAATTAAATTCCTCATGGCCCTGGCAGTGACCAAGGGTTTTGTAATCATAGTTACATCCATAACTAATATTCACCCGATATCTTCATTTGAAATGTTCATTTTCTTTCCTTAGAACGCATTAAGACACCGACTTAAACTTCTGAGCACTGAAAAATCTAGCCTCCAAAGTCAACTGCTTGAATGCCGCCTGAAAATCAAACAGGAGGGAAAGGTATCTTTTTATTCTCTCCAATAATAACTTCAGATTGCTTTTGGACATGTGTACGCCATTAATGATCTAATATGTGTACAGCTTCCTGACAACAACATGACAACAAGCACATTTGCTGTAATAAGTCAGCATTGTTTAACGTAACAATAAGAAGAAACTGTTTGTGCAGACCTTAATATTTAGTGTGTGTTTTTGTTTCCAACTTTATAAGGCATACCAAAGGGCCTATGACGAGCGGCGAGCTTATCTTTCTGAGATTGCGAAGGTGAACTTAGTGATCTGTTATATTTAATAAATACTTGCCTTTTTATTAGCAATTGTATTACAAATTTAAATGCTTTATTATAAGTTTTATACAGTTTGTGTTGTGCTTTATATTTTTCTGTATCATTTAAAAATGAAATATATTTTTTGTTACATTTATGTCATCAGGTCTCCTCTGCTTTTGACTGGACCAGAAAACAGCAGAGGAGACCTGCTTTTGATTGGACCAGAAAACAGCAGTTGACCCAGATCCAAAAACCAACCCATAATTCAGGAAAAGGGTAAAGTATCACAGATGCATTGTTTAGAACCTTTGGCTTATAAATGCAAACGTTCATATTTAATTTCATGACATTACTATTGTTTTTGAACATTTATTCATTCCATAATAGTACCTTTGTACTTTTCAGTAGTGCCCCAGCTATATGTAATGATGTACATGGAAACAATACTTATAACTCAAATATACATATTACATATTCAACAGTCTTTGTCTTTGGTAACCCTAACACTAGCCTTCTGTCTTGTGTTCATAGAGCTCCAGTGCCACAGAAGCATGACATAAAGGCAAAAAGAGGTGTAATCAGTACATTCACACAGACTCGACTGCCAAGATTAAAGCGCTGACAAGAAATGACCTGAACACAGAAGAAAAATCATCAATGATGCATATAGCATGACAGAAAACTATTTTTGCAATTTTATTCCTGGCTCTGGTGTAGGTTGAAGTACACTTGAAATGTAAGCATACACGTATGATGGTCTTCTTCTTCTTTTTCTTTTGGCTGTTCCCTTTCAGGGGTCGCCACAGCGAATCATCTGCCTCCATCTAACCCTATCTTCTGCATCCTCTTCTCTCACACCAACTAACTAACTTCATGTCCTACAAGTATGATGGTCACCACAGTCAATAACAACAAAAATACTGTTAACATTTTTGATGCCAATAAACCTGGTCAGAGTTTGACATGTAAACGTCAGATGAACTGAAAAAGAAATCTAGAGGAAACAGAGCAATAATCGCCATAAATATATCATAATTATTGCAGCATAGTAATCGTAGGTAAATCAAGGGTGTGTTTGCATACAGTATATGTATTAATAGATAGATAGATAGATAGATAGATAGATAGATAGATAGATACTGTATGTGTATATTATGGCATCAGTGCATTTATACATTTATTCATGTTATATATATTTTTTAAATATAGTTGTAGTAAATTGACATAATGTACATGCTTGTACATTTAATCTGTCTTTCCCTTTGCTCCATATCTGTTCATACTGAATATACATGTTTTATATAAATTCATTAATTAAAAAAGGAAGAAAATGTCACACATTTGCACTGAATGTACAGTACATATACTTTGTTTGTTTGTTTGGGCTCTCTTAGATGCACAGGGTAATTAAACGAGCATATGTTTAAAAACTTCATCTATATCATCATATAGTAACATGTACCATTACTTAATATGCAAATGTCTGTAATTATTGGTGATTAGTGTTTTTTTTCCAATTCCTTTATACAGATACATTTCCAACAAAAATAAACAGATACCACAACTACAAATAATCTATTATGGGCTAATAAACTGCTTGTATGCAGTAGCCTCATGTATATCAAATCTAGGTGCTGAATCAAATTAGGGAATTTTTATACTTATTTCTTGACAGAACCACCTGCAACCTACAAACATGGCCACGAGAGATTGGAATTCTAAATAGATGTAGACATACAGTATATATATATATAAAGTAGACACGTGCATAACTTCAGCAGAGGTTGGTGAAAAGACACTGCGGTACACCTGGTGGAAATACAGTCATTGACTAGAGTGAACATGTTTAAGTCTGGCAACCGTGTCGTGGACGGAACATGGAGTTTCTGCTACATGTGGAAAATATTTGCATGGTTCTTATATGAGGAATCTTGGGTATTGCTATTCTGCCAAAATTCTTACTGAGGCCACTGATCGAGTTCAGTGGTTATCTGGGTGTGCATGAGGCCCTGCCCTGAAAATATACAAACCGGATTCCAAAAAAGTTGGGACACTTAACAAATTGTGAATAAAAACTGAATGCAATGATGTGGAGAT
>JAQMYK010000009.1:10663313-10675483 GCA_030014345.1 Clarias buthupogon
TCCACATCATTGCATTCAGTTTTTATTCACAATTTGTTTAGTGTCCCAACTTTTTTGGAATCCGGTTTGTACACTCAAATAATATTCCTCATGCCCAGTGTTTTTGCACTGA
The DNA here is from genome assembly GCA_030014345.1 of Clarias buthupogon. Lineage (NCBI taxonomy): Eukaryota > Metazoa > Chordata > Actinopteri > Siluriformes > Clariidae > Clarias > Clarias buthupogon. The sequence goes on from JAQMYK010000009.1 coordinate 10,663,426, forward strand.
AAAAAAACAAACAGGTAAAACCATATACTATTTCCTGTTTATTATATTATTAGACCTTATTAGACAGTATTTTATACATTTCAAGTCTGAAATGCCTTGATAATTTATACTACTTAGTTCTTGAAAGAAGAGAACTGTCTACCGATAGAATAAGAAAATGTAAATTTAATGTAAAGCTTAAAATGAGCAAAATCACTTAAATACAAGCTGACTAATCTTGTATTTAATTTAAAATACTAAAAAAAGGAATGAATGAGTGAATTAATGGATTTCTAGTGATAGCTAATTATGAGAATTCAAGCAATCATAAGTCTGCAACAAATCCTTCTTTGAATATACAGTAAGGTACAAATACATACTCCCTATTAACATACCCCATGGCTAAATGTACTATTGTATGCACTGTTGTTTTGGATACCAGCATGAAATTACAGTTACAATGTTCAGATCCTTCTCATTCCCTTAGACCCTGATGATTATTTTCAGCTCACTACAGCCAATTTCAGAGGTTGGTCATTGGTGCTTCAGTTGCCTGCCACTTGTGGGGCATGGATTAATTTCCCAGCCAATGCATTAAACCCATCATCAGGAAATCAGGAAATACATCTGGTCTGAAACCAGTGCCTAACTCAAATCTGTGAAATGAAAATAAGAAGTGTTATCAAAAAGAAGAGCAACATATAATTTCAAAATGACAAATTCTCCAGTGGGGTCACCATTCTGACAGTCAACTATGCTTTCATAGTGAAACTATGATTCACTGTTTGAATCTGATGGAATTGTATCACTAATGGAAGTTTTGGCAGACATAATTTGCTCTAAAATGTTCTTATACATTTTAAAGTAAAGGGTCTTGGAACCACCAGATATTCACTGTTATACCTTACTTGGAAATAATATTTGTGTTTGCAAAGAAAGACTCCATCAACCTTCAATGTACTCCAATATGTTGATGCCAGAAGCCATTTTCTCCAAGAATGTTAGTAATTGCTCATGGAGTAAAATAAGTGTGTACCAAATTCAGGGCAATGTTTATATGAAAAAGTATTTTTTCTTCACCTAAGCATTTTCTAGTTACTGTATATCAGCTAATGTAAAATAAATTGTTTTGTTAATAAGACTTGCTACAGTGTTATTGTAGGTAATCTATATGAATAATTTTTGATTAGGTAGATTATTTAGTGGCTGCAAATTAATTTTTGCACATTGCAGTTAGGTTAAATGTTACAGTAGGTTAACCTCTTTGAGATGAGCTCTATTCTGCTGGAGATTTGCCCTGTTCTGCCCAAGATATGTTCTGTTCTGCTGGAAATATGCACTAGATATGCTTTTTTCTGTCCTAGGTCATGCTCTGTGACAACCCTAATGTCCAAGACATCCTGTTTGCACATTTGCGCTGGTATTATCACTGGGCTTCACGGTTATCATGCTGGCACCACCACCAAGCTTCAAAGGATGTTGTTTAGGCAAAATTGGTTGGTTTTAGGAACGTTGTGCTAACACCAACACCAGGTCATGTGTGCTCCACACCCCAGATGGCACTTTTGCAAGATTTACAGAACATTATTCTTGTACCACAACCCAGCCTCCCTGATGTCACTTGTGCTCCAAATGCTAGCTTCCAGTGCATTATTCTGGTGCCCCCACCAGGTTTTGAGTATGTAATGCCCACAGGGCATCCTAGTACCTTGCCCTAACCTCAATGCCATTGTGCTGACACCACCACCCAGCTTCAAGGATGTTACACTGGGCCTCCGAGGGGCGCAGTGGTAAAGTGCTCGCCCCATTATCCGGAGATTGCGAGTTTGATTCCCGGGATATGCTATAACCTCTCACAGACGGAGGTCTAGAGAGAGCTGACTGGCTGAGCTCTCACAGAGGGGAGGGATTAGAGGTACTTAATGCTCTACCATTAATCATGGCTCCACAGCCAATCAGGGGCGTCTGTGAGCTCACGCAAGTGGAAGAAGTGTATAGCGCTGTCCTCCGAGTATGTTATGCTGCCCCCAGCAGTGCATAAGCTAACCGTTGGAAAAGATGTGGTTGGGTGGCATCACGTGGTTTTAAGGAAACACTTGATAGGCTTTGGCCCTCCTGACTGAGTGGTAGTAGGAGCCCCCTAGTGATGGGAGGGAATTGGATACGACTAAATAAGGGGGAAACCCCCCCCCCAAAAAAAAAAAAAAATTATAAACATGTCACACTGGATGTCAAACTGGCTCCACCTCCATGATCAGTTAAAAATGTTGCTCTGCTGCACCATTTCTGAGCTCGCCAAGCTATTTAGTTTAGGATTCCTGGTTTGACTTTAAGCCTGCTCTTGTTTCTGACCTTGCCTTAGTCCTGTCTTTGATGTGCTGCTTCTTGATCACTCAGACTCTTACCTGTATTTTTAGACTGCATTTTTGCAGAGTTTTATACTAATTGTCTTCTCCTCATTAAAGATGGCTTTTACCTAAATTGCATTTGTCTGCACTCTACAGTATGTAACACGACAAGTACTATTTTAGCGTGAAGTGATATCACATCATGTACAATGCCTCGTTAAAGTAGTCACCATGTGGATTTAAATAAGCACATGCACAACAGCCTTTAGATCTAGATAATTACTGCAGTGATTAATATGTGTCACAGTTCTTTTAACATAAGCTTATGCAGTACGTACTTTCTCATTTCTTAAAGCTCACATATTATGCTCCTTTTAAAACAAGTCTTAGAGGTCTTCAGAATATAGAATTATAATGTACTGTATAATAATGATAAAATCATGATGAAGTGTCTGCTGCTGAGGATGGCCCAATATGATCTGTTAAATAATACTGTATTTGTAATTGCATTGGATTAAATTTGAGGCAAACAATATTGCTATGATGGTTCATGACCTGGTGACTTCTATAGACATAGTTAGATAAAATTTGCCATTCTGCAAGGTTCTGGTTTCAGCCCACTGCTTTTCGCTCTATATACTGTACCTCCACTAATATCATTTATAAATATGGCAATAGTTTCCAACTTCATATTTTAGCAGACATGACAGTTTTGACAGACATAAGTCAAGAAATGTGAAAAGGATATTAGACACTGGAGGCTTATTAACTTCTTACTACTTAATTCTGACAAGACAGACGTACTGGTACTAGATACACACATGCAGCTAGAAGTAAGCTTTCTGATCAGATATTTACTCTGAATGTCTTCTTTCTTTCATCATGTATAGCTGTTAAAACCCTGGCTGTGATTATTTATTACAGTCTTTCATTTGAATTTCATGTACATAATATTACTTGTCATAATCCATTTCCGATTTTATTGTTTACTCACCTTCTTTCCAATACTCTTAATCCACTCCATGTGTCTCTAAGGACACTGTCTCTCCGCTCTACTTATTTCACAGCCACAGTTCATGCTTTGCCAGATTGTCTGTTCATGTTGTGTTTGATCTCTCCAGCTTTCGTTCTGTTCCTGGATCTTCCTGTAAATCTGACTCTGCCTGTTTTGAACCTGCTCTTAGCCTGCATCTAGTCACTCCGCACATCTGTCTGTTACTCTCAGCTAAATTTATCACATAAAGTTTGGACTCATTTTCCACCCTGTCTGCCCTCTTACATATACAATACTGTATCTACCGAATATCAGTCTTTTAGGAATGCTACTAAATTGGATTCTGCCTTACCTCTTATACTGTATACGTGTATATATATCTGTGCTCCTACCTTATGACCTACCTGCATTCAGCACCAGCACACAGATCACTGTGAACTGCTACAGACTTTCCACAGCCTCGTCAACTTTCACAGTCCACCTGCTTACAGCGCCTGGGTCCTCAGCCTCCTGTCTCCTTTTCTCCGAAACCGTAACCCAGCTACAGCACTTCAGAATATTCATAATGTTTATATTCAATAAACATTTGAGAATCTCAGAGTGTCATTGCATTTGGTATGACTTCTGTTAAATGAAGATTACAGCAGGGGGCTTTTTTTTGTTTTTACAAAGCCCTACAGTTATGGTTACAGTTTAATGATAAATGTTAAGCAAGTAGATCTACAGGGTTCATGGACATATGGATTTCTTTTTGCTGAACTGGGATGTTTGAATGCTGATGCAGCTGATGAAAACGGTCATCATAGTGTTTTCATTTGGCGACTACAATCGCTTTGTAGAAGCAGTTTTGCACCCAAGTTTCCATCAGTGAGCAGATGGTAACCTCATTAATATTGTGGACTTAGTGTTAACTTAAATGAATTTCCTGCAATGTTATAACACAGAAAGGATTAATCTACGTGTTTATGTTTGTGCCAAATAAGTCTGATTTCTCTCCAGGTTTCTTCCTCATGCCATTTCAGGCATCCTGGCAATGTCACCTCCGGTCTGCTCATTAAGAACAACTTATAAAGCTAAAACTTTATACTTAAAAAAAAATACATCTGTATTATACAAAAAAGTATATAATACAAATACAAATATTCCATTGCTGAATATGCTATACAGGTTAAAATGCATTTATAAAGATAATAATTTTCTTTAAAAAAATTAAATAAAATAATGTCTAAAAACTTTTCTGTTGTAAATATTCTCCACAATTCATTCGTAATACTGTTCTTTGTGATTAACTCAAGTTGAAGCATTAATGTTAGCTGTCTCTACTTGTTGTAAACTGTTATGTTATGCTGTAGCTGGCATTGGGTGAGGAGGAGAGGTGGCGCTGTGCGGTGAGGTGCTGCATCTGAATGAGGGACGAATCCCACGTCACGGAGGAGGGAAAGACAGAGGGAGAGAGAGGGAGACAGCTGGTGAGCGAGCCGAGCCTCCTCGCACACAGGACAACACACTCACAGGACAATAGACACGACTCGGATCTGCGACCTGAATTTCGGCTGTTCAGAGGACATCTGCGTGTTTCCTGCGCCGCGCATTTCAGTAAGTGAGCATGCTGTGTCATTTAGAATAAAAACACTATACTGTTAGCCTGTGGGACGAGCTGCTCTGTGTCTCTTACTCAGACTGTGGGGATGAGTTTAAGACCTGATAGGTTTACCTGGCCAGTGTGATAGCATCTAAGCTCCAGATAGAGTTCGTACTCCAAGTGTTTTGAAGGTTTCGTGTTTGGCCAAAACCGAGGCAAGAATCAGTCGCATTATGTGGGATCCGCTGCAATAACGTGTTTTGGTGCCTAGTTTAATGTTATATTACTGATGCTAATTAGATAATGATGCCAATTACATTATTCATATAACGTTCATTTAGACATATTGCATTGACTTTTGTAGCCTAATTTATGGTAATATTAATGATGCCAGTTACAGTACACTGTTCAATGGGTTTAATAAGGTTTAAAGCCTAAAGCCGATCCTACTGTGGCCTCTTAAGGAGTTGTTAAAAAGTTATTTTTCGCCCCAGCCAGGGGTAACATCGATTTCCGTTAAACACGCGCAGGAGAGACGATGCCTCAGTCATTCCTGTCTCCGTTACAGCTTTCAGCTCTCGCCAGAAGACATGGACGAACACTTCGACGCACGAGATAAAGTAGAGAGGAAGGACCGGGGCGGCTCGCGAGCCAACGGCGTCCCAAGCCCCGCCCACAGCGCGCACTGCAGCCTGTACCGCACGCGCACGCTCAAGGCGCTCAGCTCGGAGAAACGAGCCAAAAAGGTCCGCTTCTACCGGAACGGAGACCGCTACTTCCCCGGGCTGGTGTGCGCCGTTTCCTCCGAGCGTTTCCGCACGCTGGACGCGCTGCTGGTCGAGCTGACGCGCGCGCTCACCGACAACGTGCACCTGTCCCAGGGCGTGCGCGTCATCTACGTCATCGACGGCTCGAGAAAGATCACCAGCATCGATCAGCTGCTGGAAGGTGAGGAGGGGAGGGGGGGGGGGCGGCGGACACCTACATCAGCGTCCACTCATTACTGTTCAGGATATAAGTACAGAAGTTAATCATTAAAGAAGTACAGTCGCAATTAACATCAGCCTACTGTATGAAGTTCATTATGTTTGTTGCCAGTTAATTAGGTACACCAACTTTATATGAACCCATAAAGGGCTTCACGACTCCATACATTTTAAATCATAGTGAAATACTTATCACCAGTCACCACCCGATACAATATTATCACGGTACCTAGCTGGCGATTCGATTAAAATTGCAATTCTACGCCTATAGCCTAACAGTTTTATAAATGTCCCTGTTCATTATTATATTTTCACGGATTTTGTTACTAATTTAAACCTTTGAAAGTTAAACGATTAATTAAATGTTGGCCATTCCTTATAACATTAGTTTTCTCACTTAAAAAAAGAAGTTGGGCATTTAATCAATTATTCAATAGTTCATAGCATTCCATTAGTAGGATTATAAAGAAACAATGACATTTTACCACCTCAAATGCCTCCAAAGTCTTAAAATTTGCATCCAGCTTCTAACACGGCACTTGCAGTGTTTTGAGACTGGAGTAAGAGTGTGTAATGAGTCGGTTTGAGACTAATTCAATCACAGAGTTTGGAGAAAAAGGCAGATAGGGGGCTTTTAATATGCATACTTTTGATAATGTAACACCATAAAATGAGTTTTTTTGTGCGCCACTCAGAAATATCTAAGCTTAGTATAGAATCGTTTATGTCTAGGGCTAATAGGCCGATCATCAGTCATGACAAATCAAACTGAAAGCCAGCCAATTCTGGTCACTGACTGATTTACCAGTGCATCTTTATTCCTTCCCTCCATCTAATACTAACCTCTGCATTCTCTTCTCTCACACCAACTAACTTCATGTCCTCTCTCACTGCATCCATAAATCTCCCCCAAATAATATGTACTAAGCAAGCAGTGTGTAAATATATCCCCATTTACAATGCTTGACCTATTTCAGCTAATTCTAGGTCTTTGGTTTGGTTTTTGATATGTTGGTCGGCTTGAACTTTTGCTAAAATCTAGAAAACCTGGTTAATCATATTAAATGCCTTTTAGATCAGATCCTGGCCCAACCAAGCATTTATGGGAGATTTTAAATATGGATAATAGACAGTATTCATACCACAAAGAACAACTGAGGGAACCTTTTGCAAGAATTATGTATATTAACAAATAAATAGATTTAATTTGAAATCACATGAGTGAGTTTTGACATACAGTACTGCTAATTATCTCTGATCCTTTCTGAAGCCTCATTTGACAATTAAATAATTGAAATGTCATTCCCCCTCACTGTTACTCCATAATTTATGTTTCCAGGAGAGAGTTATGTATGTGGCTCCATTGAGCCTTTCAAGAAGCTTGATTATATGAAGAATATCAACCCCAACTGGTCTGTGAATGTGAAGGCATCTGTATCCACTAGATGCCTCACCTCCCTCTCCAACTCTAAACTCGGGCCCTGTGAGTCTAAAGAGAGCAAGGACTTCATCAGGCCTAAGCTGGTCACTATCATACGCAGCGGTGTGAAGCCGCGCAAGGCTGTTCGGATTCTGCTTAACAAGAAGACAGCTCATTCGTTTGAGCATGTTCTCACTGATATCACGGACGCCATCAAGCTTGACTCTGGGGTTGTTAAGAGGATCTACACTGTTGAAGGAAAGCAGGTATGACAAGCTCCTTCATTTTGTAATTGACGAACCATGCCTCTCTGATAGCTGATAGCATTTTTTTTTAACAATGTGCAAATAATTGTATCTGAAGTGTCAAGGCAATTATTATATCTACTTACCTAATCATAATTAAGACCATATCAACATTATACATAATTGCGTCAGTGGACATTTAGGCATTTAATTAGTGAATCATTGGTGCCTTCCTATTTCTGTCAAACAAACAATCTAACCAGAATTAACCATAAACATTTGCAGCTGTTTACCTTTTCAGGTCCTATAAAATATAATTACCTTCTCTTATGCACGTACTGTATATGAATAATATACAGATACATAATTCTAGACTAAAGGTACATAAACTGCTATTTAATTAATCTTGGATGGGTATTGTTCTTAATCTGTATCTAAATATGTATCTCTAACAGGGGAGTCTGATTTCTAGAGGGTTAAAGAATTGCACAGTGCAGCATGCATTTAACACACCTAATTTAATTGACATAATAGTATTATCAGCAGGAAGCACAGCAGCACAGCGGGTAGATTTACTGCCCAAAAGCTCCACCTCTTGATCCTGGGGTCAGGTTACTGAGTGTGTGGAGTAATGTTCTTTATGTGTTTGGCTGGGTTTCCTTCGGCATTTCTTCTTTCTTCCTATCTCCACAAAACATGTTAGGAGGTGGATTGGCCATGGTGAATTACCCCTAGGTGTGAATGCATTTATGCATGGTTCCCTGTAATGGACTGGCATCCCATCAACCGTTCATGCCCAGTGTTGTCTATTCTGGATCCAATGCAGCCCTCATGAGAATCAAGTGGCTACTGGATATGAATGAAAATATATGAAAATCATAACCAAGTGGGTGAAACAAAGCATAAAATGCCTCCCATTAACCTCCAGGCCCCTCTCTAGTAGAAGCCATGAATGGAAACTTGTGCTTGTGCCCACACAACCTCCAAATCCGCCAGCAATTCACTCCAAACAGACTGAAATAGCTCCAAATTTGTGCTCCTTTAAATTCCACCCACCCCTCTCTACCTTCACACATCTGTGAATACACACACACATACACTGACTCATTTTCACACTCGCATAGTCTCTGTCTTTTTCTGACTGTCTGTCACAGTCTCTTACTGTCTGTTTCCTCTCCCTCACTCTCAGCAGGCATATCTTCCCAGACAGGTAAATGTGGAAGGGAGCTCATACCATCTGGCTGAATTTCATCAAACACCAATTAGTTTATGCACAGATGGGATCTATCTTTGGTGTCTTTTTCTCTTATTGTTGCTGCTCTGTGAACATCCATAAAATTGTCTAGGAAAACCCTACAGTATGTAAAGATTCTCGTTGAACTGCCCAGCCCCCCCAAAAAGTCACACACTCTAATGTTATGTTGGACCGCCTTTTGCTTAGATTAAGACATACATTAGCCATGGCACTGGATCCTGGACTTTTTATCCACTCCACAATGTATGCTTTAAATGGAAGAAGATGATCCCTGAAATCTGATTGTTTAGATAAGAATGGTCGGAGAAGGATGGCCATACTGGTTCCAGTTGATAGGAAGACTCACATAACCATTCTCACAACTGTGGTGAGCAAACAAGCAATGTTGCTGCACAGAAAAACTGGAATTTAAAGCCAGGAAGAAGACCAGTTAACGCTTTTGTGGTTCAGGCTTGTGAGACTGTATGTCTTGTCATTATCCTGTTATTACCCCAAACTATCACTGATTTATGATAGTATCACCTATGATTTTGAGGGAACAAGAGGACATAGCCATGGCTAACGACCAAGAACTATATTATTATGACAACTTTATAACTACTTATTCATACAATTATCTAATCAGTGAAACATATTGTAGTAGTGCAGTGCATATAATCCTGCAAATACTGGGCAGCAGCATGAGGTAATGTCCATAAATACCGTAAAACCTCAGTGATTTTGTCTCAGTGCCAGCTAGATGATCATGCTCTCACCAAGTCCTTAAGATCAAACCAAGCTCTTACCAGGCGTTTATCATGCACTTACTATATTGTCATTGCATTCAGCAGGTTGGTATAAACACACACAGTGCTTTTCAACATGAAGTGATGATATGAGGAATTGGATCTACAGTGGAACTTCGGATTGCGAGTAATGCAGTTTGCGAGCGTTCAGCAAGATGAGCAAAGATTTTTAATAAATTTTGACTTGAAAAACGAACTATTCTTGGTTTACAAATACTGAGTATCATGTATCACGCATGTGCTTCTTGTTTTGACGCCGAGTGTCACGTGATCACAACTGAGCCAATGGGTTTTCTCTCATTTGCGCTGCAGAATTATAGGTAATCGTCTCCCCTGCTGGGTCTTAGTCTCTCACTGGTATAATCAACATCCGTGCATGCGTGTACTGTGACCACGTGTGTGTGCATAAAACATCTTTTATTTTGTGTTTGTATGTGTGTGTGTACAGCATGCGTGTACTGTTTATTATAACACACGTGTGCGCGAGTGAAGCAAAAGAAAGTCTCATTAGAGAGGTTAAAGATCCATTTTCTCTCTCTCTGTATCAGCCTGCAGTTTGTGTGCGCGCGCACATCATTGGACACCATGCCCCTTCACACACACACACATCACTCCTCCTCTCGCCTTTACAGTACACACACACACACACACCCCTCCTTCTCTCGACTTCACACACACACATCCTCTTTCTCTCTCTATTGGAAACACTGCTCTGTCGCGATTCTTTTCAAAGGTAAATGCAGGTCTTTTTTTTTTTTTTTACTTTACAGCAGTGATTCCGTTGGTGTGTCGCTCATGCGAGTGTTATTAGCAATGTTCTTTGTTAATTTTTCCGATCTTTCCATTAATGTGTGTTGTGTGTGTGAAACTCAAATAAGAAAGGAGGGGGTTACCGTGTAAGACGAGAAGAGGGAGAGGGGAGGGTCTGATTCCTCCTCTCCTCTTACTTTAGCTTCACATACACACACACACACACAAACACACACACACAGTGGAAACACTTATCTGTCTGGATTAATTTTTACTTTTTTTAAAGCTAAAGTGCAGGTTAATTTGTTTTATTTTTACTTTATATTTTGTATTAATTATTTTTATGTTTTTATTTTTTTGGGCCATGGAACAAATAATTTGAGTTTCCATTATTTCTTATGGGAAAATTCTATTTGATTTACGAGTGTTTTGAAATACGAGCCCGCTTTCGGAACGAATTATGTTCGTAAACCAAGGTTTCACTGTAGTATTGTACAAAATTCTGTAAACATGAATATCCTGCAGCATGTACTTGGTAAGTAATAAAAGAACATAATATGAATTTAATGCGATCTTCTACGGCATGGCTTGGACCTACCATGGTCATAGCACAAGCCTGAAGAGATCGTTTTGTGAAATCTATTACAGGAGCAACAAAGTAGTGACATCCGAATGCAAATGTAGTCAGAACGCCGTCCAAACATTTCTGTCTGCATCATGCTTGTAGTACGTCAGTGATGTTCCTAAGAGATGTTATTTACGCCATTAACTGGTCAATGCCATCATACCTAGTTCCTTTTTAAGTTCTTCCTGTATCTTGCTTCTCCCACGTCCTTACCAGGGTTTTTTTAAATATCCAAAAAATAAAAGTCTCGATGATAAGGGAGATAATACTGTGTCCCTAACGGTTTCTACTGCTTTCCTGCCAGGTTGGGCAAGTTCTTACTGCGTTCACACAATTTTCTATAGAGGCAATATGACTGGGGATGGGGGTAAGCAATCTTTACTTACATGTAACCTGCTTTAACAATCTCTATAGAAGATCTTGTTGGTCCTCTGATAATATACATTTGAAAGGTAAATCCATACAGTCAAAGCCCCTCTTGAATCTATTGTATACACAAGAGCCCATTTTATTCCACTTTTTTAAACACAACAGTGGAGAGGTAATGATTTGGGCTTGTTTTTCCGCCACAGGACCTGTGATTTGTCCGTGATTTGACCATGAACCTCTCTGTATACCAGAGTATTCTAGAGGTTACTGTGAAGCCATCTGTCCGACTGCTAAAACTTGGTTGAAATGCAGCAGGACAGTGATCCAAGGCACACCTGTAAGTCTATGTCAGAATAGCTGAAAAAGAAAAGAATCAAGGTTTTGGAATGGCCTGGTTAAAGTACAGACCTTAACCCAAATGAAATGCTGTGGCAGGACCTTAAGAGAGCTGTGCAGATGCGAATGCCCAAAAACCTCGAAGAACTGAAGCAATGTTATAAAGATGAATTGGCCAAAATGAATGTGAGAGACTGATAAAGTCACATACAGTAGGAAATAATTCCTTTAAGTTATTGCTGCTAAAGATAAATCATAGAGGGTTCTTAGTAGGGATGCGACGATACCACTTTTTTGGAAAACGTGTACGAGTACGAGTATTTGCATTTCAGTACTCGCCGATACCGATACCGAGTACTTAATAAAAACATGATTTAAATTTAC
>JAQMYK010000009.1:10684496-10700431 GCA_030014345.1 Clarias buthupogon
TTGGCCATAGTGGAGTTTGGAGTGTGACTGTTTGAGGTTGTGGACAGGTGTCTTTTATACTGATAACAGATGCCATTGCAAGAACTTACACAATTGGTGGCTGACTAAATACTTTTTTGCCTCACTGTATGTGTGTGTGTGTGTGTGTGTGTGTGTGTGTATTTGATGATTGTGGGTCTGCTTTTACTGAACCGCCTGTTTTAGAAGGTGGGTTTGTAGTCAGGACATTGAGTTAAAAGAAAATAAAGAAAGGGAAGATCAGTATTGTTTTTTTTTTTTGTCATTTTTGTAGCTTGTTATTTCCGAACCACCATGCTTCCAGCGTACCACAGTCGATACTGAGCACAGGATAATAAACACTTTGCACTGTGTTCACAAGTGAACTTGAGTAAGGATAATTTGCTTGAAGCTAGTCTTAAACTAATCATTACATAGACATACATGACATGCCATCTCTAGATACAGTACAAACTTTGCATGTTTGTACGTTAATATTTTTGTCACTATACATGTAAACAGTTCCTCACTGCTTCCATCCAGGCTTTTTTAAAAGGCATTTTTGCTGCATGTGTATTCTGAGTCATTACCACTTATTTTGAGCTGACGTAAATAGCAAGATTTTTTTTCCTACTTGCTGAATGAGCAGAGCTGTGAGCTAAAACAAGACATCCTCTGAAAATATTATTATTGGAAGAGCATCCACTGCCTAGCAACATCATGACAACATTCATCTTGCAGTACTGCACTTCATGTATTTAAAAGCAGGAACCTTTATAGAGTTTAAAAAAATAAATAATTCATTTCACAATATGCATAAATGAAATGATAAAAACAAGTCAAGTTCTAACACACCAAACTTGCTCATCCATGGACAATGCTTTTCGCACTGATGTGCGGTCAGTAATCTTTAGGCTGTCTTTAGAAGCTTTGACATCTCCTTAGGAGCAGAATGTGATTTTCACTTTACTCCAGACAGAAGTAAGGGATAAGGATGAATCAGGTAGGTCTGAAAAGTGAAAGGGGGCAGGATTTCTGGTATCTCTGGTATGGAGCATGAATGAAAAAATGTAGTGTAAAGCCTTCTCGGAAAAGTGTAGGATATCAGAAAACAGACCAGCTTTGTGTGGGTGGCAATACTGTATATATAAGTCAAAAGTTATAATGTATTTAAATCAAGGTATATACAAAATATACTCACTGCCACTATCAATATTTTTATATATTTTTTTAAATCAAATCAATCAAATCTTATCATATTTTATGCCACAGATATTCATGTTTTAAATGCTCTGCCTAGCCAAAAAAAGGGGTCAAATTATTGACTAGCATCAAGTAGTGAAAACAGTTAAGCAGTTTTTATCTTGAACACTTATTCAGGGATAGATAAGTGATGGTTCCACTTGAATAAAGATGTCCTTGGACTCTGCTGTGTGCTATATGAATAGTTTAGAACTGAATTTCCCACCAACCAGTGTTGTATCCAAGCATCGATCAGCGAAAGTGGATTTTATATTAACTTAAAAATCTTTTCCTGTTATTATTAACTTTTAACCTTATAGCACACAGACATAGCAGGAATGATTTTTGGTCTTACTATCTGATATTACCCAAAAAGAGGACGGGTTCCCTTTTGAGTCTTGTTCCTCTCTTGACGAAATCCTTTCCTGTTATAATTTATAAAATTTTTTGTACGCCTGTATTCTTGCAACTGCGCAACACATGGAATACATTTAATTACTCATTTTTGTTTCAGTTATGAAATTGCTAAGTAACACTAAGGCATAAAAAATTGAATTGTAACAAAATTAAAAAATTTTTTTTATTTCGAATCAAAATGTTTATAAAATAGTGATACAAAATCGCAATATAAATCGAATTTGCATCTACTGTAGGTATAGTGATAATGTTGTATCGGGTGATCATTTGTGATTCCCATCCCTAGACATGATACTGGCACTACAAGTTTAAGTTTGTGTTTGGGCAAGTCCATACCATGCTAATTAACAACCTGGATTATGGAGTTTCCTTGTTTCATGTGTCTGCCAGTGATTTCACCACTGCTCTGGGTGTATTATGGATAAGCCAAGGATAAGGATAAAACTCTGCTTACATCAGATCTAGCATCATTGCAAAATGTGTCTGTTCACAGAGAGATTAAGCAGTACACTTTGAGGTAATTGTTGTGTATATTGTCATAAATTTATGGGTGTGGTACAAAATGTGGAAAGGAACTAATATTCATAATAAAAACTTTTGCATGTGCTATTTGTTCTCAGTTCAGATGTCTTATAGTTGACTATATAAGTAAAACATGAGTTATGAATGTAACTGTGGATATTCTTTTCTATGCTTGAGCGTATACCGAGACACTTATTGAGATGTTTGGGGAATGAAAGGCTTAAAGCAGACTGGGTGAGTCTTTTTATTGTAGGGCACATTGTGAATCAAAATGTTGCTTTTCAGCGCACACACTCATACACAGGCTCTCTCGAGGTCATTCCACAGCATCCTTATTGATTTGAGGTCTGGGCCAATCCAAAGGGCAGATTTTATTTATATTCATATAGTAAAAGTAGATTTACAATATGATATGAAAGATCATGACTGTGTTGTATCAGCTTAAAACTATTGTTAGTTAATATTTGTGATTTTAATAAAGATCCGGTCAAACTTTATGGCCAATGCAGAAAAACAGAAAGTTGCAAATAGTTTACTTACTTTTATTGCTTACTGTATGTATGTTTGCAGTTCAAATGAAGTCTCCTACATGAGAGGGACATCCATGCTGGTGGTCTAAAATGGCTGCTACTCTACAGCCACTTTGACTGTAGCCATGATTCAGCAGTCCTGTAAAAAGGTTACGAATTTAGTTCCTGTGCAGTGCACTGGGTCCACTAGTTTCTTGCACTGCCCATGCAGAATAGCTCTGCTGACACCGCACAAAGCCTGTATACCAGGGCCTCCACCGATCATGATAGTTTTTTGTACTGCTACATTGCAACCATCAATTTTTTGTTGCTTCAAAGGGACAAACCTACTCTTCTAGTTGGGGTGCCACATCTTTCCATCATTTCACTGGCCAAGTTGGGATCACAAATAAACTCTGGTTCAGATTCAGGTAGAACGCCATACAAAAAGGCACATGGCTGATGGCTGAAAAAGTGAGTAAAAGATAAATCAAGCCTCTGGCAATCCTGATTGCCTTGGACACCATAGTGTAAGCTAAGCAGGCAATTCTAGCTAGCAATTCACAGCCAACATTTTGTAATCATATGTTGGTTACTTTTTTGTATGTAATAATTCACTGTCATCACTGTCAAACAAATTGAAATGACATAAAAGCATGCTGTTCGGCTGAAGTAGTACTGTTCTTTAATTTAATGTACAGTGTATTTCGTCTTCTATTAATGTGGGCCTTGACTACAACTGAGATCTACAGTACTTTTCTTGTGTTTCTGACTGAGTTTTGCTGAAATTACTTATTAGTCAGGATGCTGCAGGGCTGTGTCTGCGACATACAACCTATGTCAACCTAAATCTGTATGAATGAAATTCTAGAGCTCATACAGTAGGGTTCTTAACATTCCCTTTCTAAGTTAAGGCCATATTGTTGTCCATGTGAGATTGTAGACACACAGATAACCACAGATATACAGTACAGCCCACTAACTCATAAATCATCGTATTATTCGGTAAATCATATTAAAGTATTTTGAATAATTAAAATATGAAATGTGGAATAAGTGCAGAAAAGGATACAAAAGGTATGCAATATGAAAATTCTGGAAGATTAAGGAATAGGCATGTTTCTATATTCAGTATTTGTGGTACAGTTTGTCTAATTCACTGACATGCACAAACAGCTCAATCAAAGCCCACACTGCAAATTATTATAGTTTTAGAGCTGTTTAGTATGACAGCTTAAGCCCTATCATTACTGTCATATCATAAATACATGTACACATCAGTGTGTTCATAACTCTCCTTAATCTGAGCTGCTTGTTTGTGTTTTGTGTCAAAACTTTTTTGGCCAAAATGATTTCTTGGCATTATATTGGGATGTGTAGGTTTAACAAAACTACTACCAGTAGATTTATTCTTATATAGGACATTCCTAATTCCTAAACATTTCTAATTTTATAAATTTAAGATTTAATGCTATACATTTAAAATTTCTTTCTGATACTTAATCAAGTTCTACATTACATTCTACAAAATTTACATTTAAATGTGCAGGTAAACGGCATGTACAAAAGTCTAGGAAAACTGTAAGGATACAGTACATTCTGCCTACAGAAGAAGTTTTACCAGTGTTTAATGTAGTACATTGTTTTACAGAGATATGGTAACCAACATAATTCAAGTGAAATCAAATTTACATGTTTTAGAAGGATGAAAAGAAAGAAAAGAGAAAATTGGAACCTTTCACAGTGACAGGCATCACATTGAATTCATTAAGGACAGGACGCACCTCCGAATTTTACAAAAGAAAAGAAGACTTATCAGGGAGACTACCGATAGACCTACAGCAACAATAAAGGAGCAGCAGAAATTATCTAGAGTAAAATATCAGTCTCTTACCGTCACTCTGGATAAGGTTGCTTGTCAAATGCCTAAATGTAAATATACTTCACATGTCTGGAATATGAGATTGAATTTCTTTCTCACAAGGAAAACAAACTTTTTTTTTTTATCACTTGAATTGTACACCTGCTAGTACTGGGTTGGACCCCGTCTGCCCTCAGAACTACCTTACTGTAATTGTTCATGGTATAGATTCAACAATGTGCTGGAAATATTCCTCAGAGATTTTGTTTCATATTGATATGATAGCAGCACGCAGTTGCTGCAGATTTCTGAATTGCACATCCAGGATGCGAATCTTCCATTTCACCACATCCCAAAGGTGCTGTATTGGATTAGGATCTAGTGATGTGAATTGTAGATCGTTTGAGTACAATGAACTCATTGTCATCCTCAAGAAACCAGTTT
The DNA here is from genome assembly GCA_030014345.1 of Clarias buthupogon. NCBI lineage: Eukaryota > Metazoa > Chordata > Actinopteri > Siluriformes > Clariidae > Clarias > Clarias buthupogon. The sequence continues at coordinate 10,689,489 of JAQMYK010000009.1, forward strand.
GACATGATCTTAACTTTGTGACATGGCGTGTTATTCTGTGGCCATAAACGGATGGACGTGGTCAATAACAATACTCAGGTAGGCTGTGGCATTGAAACGATGCTCCACTGGTACTAAGTGTGGCAAGAAATTACACCATTACACCTCCACCATCAGCCTGAACCATTGATACAAGTTTGGATGGATCCATGCTTTCATGCTGTTTATGGCAATTTCTGACCCTACAATCTGAGTGTCGCAGCAGAAATCGAGACTCATCAGACCAGGCAATGTTTTTTCAATCTTCTCTAGTCCAATTTTGCTGAGCCCATGTGAATTATAGCCTCAGTTTACTCTTCTTAGCTGACAGGAGTGGCTTCCACTGTGGTCTTCTGCTTAAACTTCAGCATATCACCTTGATTTTGTCTACATGCCTAAATAGGTTGAACTGCTGCAATGTGATTGACTGATTAGATATTTGCCTTAATATGCGGTTGAACATGGATACCAAATTAAGAAACCGGTTAGCGTATGTTGGTTGCTAAACATGAAAACATGAAAAAGTATGTGGCATAAATTATCTTGATTTATTTATATTTAGAAGAATTAAATTCCCAGTATGTATATAAAATTGTGTATCTGTTGTTGTTGTTGTTGGGGAAATTGTATCAAAATGTACTGTATATCATTCAGATCTGCTTGGCTAGCTGAAAGGCTAATTGGCTCATGGTGAGCTCTTGTATGTTCTTCCTCATTGAAAGTTTTTGGGATTAAAACCATTGTAGCTCTACAGTATGTGTGACTGTGTTAACACAATTACAATTCGTGATAAAATATAAATACTTTTAATGTTAAAATAGCAATGAACATTTTTGTTTTTCTAAGGGCTTAATTTGTTTTGAAAGCAACTTACTGCCACCTACTTGCTGTAAGTGGTATCAAACCTTTGCAAGATAGGATTCCAGGAATTATTTACAACAACAATAATAATAATAATACAATTATTATTATTATTATTTAGCTTTTTGATAAATAAATATTAAGAGCCATTTGCAAACAACACTATATAAACCTATCCGTTCCTGATCTTGGTGTGTGTGTGTGTGTGTGTGTGTGTTTCACAGTTGTTCCTGTATCTGAGGTTCAACCTCCACACACAGTAACCCAAATTGTATATGTTTATAGTAAACTAAAATCAGTACATGTGACTGGAGGATGATTGGCTACTCTAATCACATTAGTTGTGCATTTGACTTAGACTTTATATCCACCAAAATCTACGCCTAAAGTGGCTGCTGAAGATGAATTTAAATGAAATGAAAACAAGTAATCTCCAAACAAGCAGACTGCGGTACAGTATATTGCAGGTTTTGGGCTCTAGATGGCATAGTTACTGCATCTACTAAAGTAAAAAAGTCAGTCTAGTACATTCCTGCCAAGAGACATACAGTATTTGTTTGAACACTGAGTCATTTTTCGACTGCATACCATATATCGGTTACAAAGATGCAAATGTGACTTTGCAGACTTCTGAGACGGGATAAGCTTCCCTCTCATATATGTAAGGGGGAAATTATCCTGGCTCAGAAGTCTGCAAAGGCACATTTATACTGGTCATTGACTGAACATTATGACCACTGACAGGTGAAGTGAATAACATTGAGGATCTCATTACAATGGCACCTGGAAGTGGGTGGGATACATTAGGCAGCAAGTAAACATTTTGTCCCTGGAGTTGATGTGTTGCAAGCAGACAAATGTGCAAGTGTAAGGATTTGAGTGACTTTGACAAGTGCCAAGTTGTGTTGGCTAGACGACAAGGTTAAAGCAATTCCAAAACTGTAACTCTTCTTTGATGTTCCCAGTCTGCAGTGGTCAGGACCGAATAGTCCAGGGAAGAGAACCCGGTGAACTGGTGACACGGTCGGGGGCTGCCAAAACTCATTGATGCATGTGGAGAGGGAAGGCTGGCCCGTGTAATCTGACCAAATTGAAGAGCTCCTGTGGCTCAAAAGTTATGCTTGTTCTGATAGAAAGGTGTCGGAACATGTACAGTGCATTGCTGTTTGTTGCATGTCGACTGGTCAGGGGGCCCATGCTAAACTGGTTTACAGCCAAAAGTGCCTACAATGGGCATGTGAGCGTCAGAACTGCAACACGGAGCAATGGAAGAAAGTGGCCTGGTCTGATGTATCACTTTTTTTTTTTGGCTGCATGTGTGCCGCTTACCTGGGGAAGAGATGGCATCAGGATGCACTATGGGAGGAAGGCAAGCCTGTAGAGGCAGTGTGATGGTTTGGGCATCTGCTGGAAAAACCTGTGGTAAACATTGTTGCTGACTGTGAACAACCCCTTAATGAAAATGGTACTCCTTCATACTATTACCTTTTTCAGTAGGATAAAATGGTTTGAGAATGGTTTGTGGAACACATCAACAAGTTTGAGGTGGTGTTGAATTCTTTAAATCTCAATCTGACCTGCTGGAAAAACTTGTCGATCCATGCAGGCCCCACCTCGCAACTGCCAGCTGCAAACAACCAGAGCATGCCATCAGAGGTCTAATGGTGGCCTGTTTTGGTGGCAAAATGGTGATCTACTCAGTATTTGGTAGGTGGTCATAATGTGTACATACAGTCAGGATACGTTTTTTGCCATTTAGCTTCTTTATTGGTGTGGTTCTCTGTTCCCTGTTGATGTGGTTCCCTAGTTACTCGATGAATAATCTAGAGGATAAAAGACTGGAGGTGTTTCTGAGTGTTACATTAGTATTTGGTAGCTATTCGATCTTTCAATCTTAAATGCTATGATTTCACTTTATATTTATTCATTTTATTTACCTTGCCCTCTTTTTCACTTTTTACCTGCTCCACTTGAGAACTATTGAACACTTGTATTTTATAATTTATTTTTTTAAATAACTTCGGCATTCATTTGTACATCAAAGCTTATTTTATGTCTCTAAGAAACTAAGTGAGCTCCAAATAGTATAGTATAATAACCTTATCTCCATAGTCCCAAAGGCTAAACTGTTTCCTGTAGCAGAATGATGTCACCTTCTGATGTTCCTAAGCCAGTGATTTGGGAGAAGCATCACTAAGCTTAATGTCTTCTTTTAATATGACTATTACTATAACTGACTCTCAGTTTAGGGTAATTTCTATTGCCTTCCCATATGTGCTATTCCCTTTATATGACGTCTAGCCCAGTTACCATACCACACTATTTATAGCCAAATAAATTACCATTAATTTGCCGGCATGTTAATAATTTAGCATGCAAAAATGATGGCATCTCTTGTGCCATTACATAAATTTCCTCTTCTTTAATAGAGTGGAACCTTAGTTTATATTCAGAATGTTGTAGTCTAACAATGCTTTTACAGACTACACGATAATAGCATAAACATTAAATTACTGCAGGTCTGAGAAGAGGAAATGCTTTATATACAGTAATAAGCAATCTCAGAGGTTCTTCATAAGTGAGGAGTTTTGCAGAATGCAACCATGCATGCATTAAACAAATTACATACAGTATATAATAATCAATTATTAGAATATGATGATCACTTAATCAGAAGTGAATCTTTGTTCTTGTACGACTGTTTTCAGGGGACCAAATACGACTAGAGGGAGGATGAAATTTTTGTCGACGGTGTGGGCAGAAGTATGCGGATGTGCATTGTCATTAAAGATCTTAACGGCCTGGGATAGCATTTAATCTGAAGTTTAGGCTTCAGTTCTTCAATAAGCATCTCACTGTAAGAAGAGCATTTATACATTCAACCCAAAGCCTCTAATAATAATAATAATAATAATAACGCAGTCACTAACTGTATTCTGGTCAAAAGCAAAGATGATCTTTACCTTACCACATCTGTAAGATATTACTGCAGAAAATAGACTAATAATAATTGAGTCAGTGCAAAACAGTGCTTTAATGCTATTACTGGTCAATAAATCCCCACACATGGTTTGCTTACTGCTTTTTTATGTAAGAATGGAGAAGACTAAGTATTATGATTATTGATTAAAAAACACTCATTTTCACCCTGACTTCAACACTTTTTAGCAATCTTTCTACTGGCACTAATTATACAGCAGTTGTATGGTAGCTAAAGCTGTCATGAGTAATTTTCTCGAATCCCCTAAAAAAATCTCCTCAGGTAATTTTCACCATGCACAGCCGTTTAACCACTCTTTTTATAGCTGATAATTAGGGAGCTGTAGAGTGTATGCAGGAACACGTCTGAAGACAACCACATGACTGGAGTAATGAGCATCCATCGCTAGGTTAAACTCGTGTCAAGAAAGATACTGCGCTGCGGATTTCATCACGATTGTGTTAAAGTAGGACTCCATTAAAGTAGTGTGTACTGTATATCCTTTGGCACATCTCTCTCATTTTCTTTAGTTCAGGCCTCAAGCTGTGATGATGACTTTCCTCCTCCATATAATGTTTCTTTCATTAGGTTCTCCGCTTAAAATGTGTCTTAAGCCCAATTCCAGTCAGCCATTTCAGACCAAGGCTGGATTATTTAGTCCTTATAAACATTCACCCACGTTTCATAAGTCTGCTAAACTAAAACCTAAAGTTTAATTAGTTTAAATTATAATGAATAGTAATGCATCAGTGTACGCATTTCCACCTAATGTATTAACAGCATGAAGTAATACAATTATATTAACTACTATCATATTTGGCAAAAAAAAACAAAAACAGAATGATTAAGATATGTTGATTACACACTGCTGATGGTGTGTATAAGTAGTTTAAACACTAACGTGAAGTATAACAAATGCTGCTAAAAAAGTACAGCGGATTTTGCTGGCACAGTTGGCTCAACTTGATCCCATCTTATTCTGACTGATCTCTTTTATTTTTTTTGATGAAACATTTCTGCCCTGATGGGAGAATTCTCATCCAGGATGAAAATGTCCCCACCACACCTGCACTGTACAGTCTGATAAATATGACAGTGATGTAACCCAAAGAGCAGAGATTTTTGACTATTCTGATAGGCAGATACAACTCACCTCACTTGCTACTTACTGTATATCACTTGCACAGTAATTTCAGGAATATTCCCTCTTTTGCAGTATTAAAAATGTATACTGGACACAGTGTTGTTTTGTAAAGCCAGCCAACTTTCCACAAGTGCATTAACATATCCGCTGACTGCACATCAGCTTCACAACAGATGTTTTTTTCAGAGTGGTCTGTTTAATTACATGTTTTACAATTCTATATGTTCCTAACAATGGTTTAAAATTACATAGTCTGGTCATGTTGTCTGCTCAGCATTGTGTTGTCTAATTCATCCTCATACTGCTCCTAGATAAAGTAGAACCGCATAAAATAGAACTACAGCAGCAGTGTGAGGGTGAATTCTGTAGCTCTGTATAGTCATTTGTTGTACAATGTGTACAATGCAGGGAATTGTTTGTATCATGCAGCCTTTGCCTGTCGTTGTAGAAAATTAATTTCTCAGTTGTTTAAAACGTATTACAATACCTGCAGTTGTCTTGAAGTAGTGTACAGAAGTATACTGTCTGTGTCTCTACAGTAGTCAGTGATGTCCTGCCCGAGGTGGGGTTTCAAGGTTCATATGTGCAATACCTTTGAGAGCATTGACTATCTCAGTGTTGGATATTTAATGGCTCGGTCTGAGGTGGGGCATTGATTTCCTGTTGGTATACTTAACTCAATTGTGGCACTATTCTGTCATTTACACACTTAAAGTATAGTCTCTTATAGGCCCACTTATAGCCCCTGGTGTAGGTATTTCTTACAATGAAGTACATGCCTCTGTGAGTGGTGTATTTTTGCTCTGTGATGAATATTTGGTGTCCTGTCTCAGTGTTTCTCTGTTTTGCCCTTTGATCTTGGGTTTAATGGATACCCAGGAGGTTCAGATTGCTTACAGTCCATAACCAGTATATACAATCCATGTTTCTCTGATCCAGGGGTGAGCCCTCATACATCATTTCAGGTACCCATGGAAAGTGTCTCTTCAAAGGTTAGACATATTGAAGTGGGCCAAGTGTTTATACTTTTCCATCCATGACTATATAATCCTTGATGATGATTAGCTTCCTTTGCAGTTCAAAGTACTACCAGGATGGACCTCATGGTGGAGGTTATCACCATCGCATTCCATTTGTCTTGAAACTCTGCATTATCTCTAAATCTTATTCCTCAATGCTGGAGGCACACCATCTGATTCCATTGTGTAATTTATTATAAATAAGAAACAATTTAATTGATTTGGCTTTACTTGTATGGTGACTAAGTTGTTAAGAGTTGTTTTGTGTTGTTCTGGTTTCTTGCCGCAGGTCACATGCCTTCAGGACTTCTTTGGTGATGAAGACATCTTCATTGCATGTGGACCTGAGAAGTTCCGCTACCGTGATGACTTCCTGCTGGATGAGAGCGGTGAGGAAAATTTATGCAATTTTAAAGTAATTTTTTTCTCTAGATTGAGGACATTCTTTGTTTAATAAAAGTACACCAGAGTTCTTAAGCCATTCTATTTGGCTTCATTTCAAAAAGCTTCAAGCACACTTGCATAAAGAGCATGTGTGGGTTAAAGCTTCTATCTACCCTGTGTCAGATCTCTTTGTCCTCTTTTATCTATTCCTCCTATTGTGTATCTGCCCTGTACTGCACCCACACCATCACTTTCAGAAACATAATGAAAGCCTGTTTCTAATTAGTTCCCAGCCCTAAGTTGTGTAGGTCCATTAACCAGCCTTCATCCCAAATGTGTTCCCCTTCATTATATTCCCCATAAACTGTTTTTAAAGCCTCTCTCCTCTCTCCTTGTCTCCTTCTCATGCCTTCTCCTTTCTTCCTGCCTTTTCCCCATCCCTTACTTTCCTCTTGCCGACTCTGTCCTCTTCATCCCTCCCTCTGTTTTCATTACACTCTTATATAATTTCAGTCACCATACACTGTATGATTCTGTCTCAAAACAGCATCAACTTATTTCTATAATTTCAGTTTTAGCTAAAAAAAAAAAAAAAAAAAGTTAATTAATATAACCCCTCTCCCTACTATGTACTTTTCTCTTATGTTTTGGCAAAAAAAAAAACAGGATATTGTTGTAATGCCTGATAAAACTTAACATGGAACGCTGAAGGCAAGAATGATGGACCCAAAATTGCCCCCTGTAAAAACAACACATTATTGCACTTTGCACACTGGACTAACTTTAAGTTAGGAAATAATATCTTAAAGTCTTAAAGCAATCAATGCAATAAACACTTGAGTATTTGGACAATTGTCTAAGTTAATGAATGTCACCGTGACGTAATGTAAATGCAGGTTTTGGATATGAATCCAAAAAATCGCCTCCTTAATATCAAGGAAGTTAAAGCAGCAGTGCTGCTCAGTGAAGAGTTAAATCAAAAGTCTGCAGTTGCATCTGGGAGATGAGGAATGACTCAATGCTATCCTAATTGACTGTGACATTTGCTGTCTTACGCGGTTTCAGAAACTTAATGCATGCTCATCTGAATTCATCACTTTTTCACCAAATGATTGCCGCAAATGCCAAGTGAGAAAAACAAATTAGGTGCAATAAACAAAGCTAAAACTGATATAAAGTGGTATGATCTGTGAACAAATAAAGAATTGTTAAATAGGCTAAAGTGTAAAGTGCTAAATGTGCATTCAAATTGTATGTATTTTACTGTATGAAGGTATGCTCTTTGGAAAAAAATACCAACAAAGCTAAAGATCCAGCACTGAATGGAAATTCTACAGTTCATATATAAATCTTTCTGCGGACACTTTTTTAAACATCACTGTTAACAACAGAACTGATGTTAACATCATATACAGTATACCTTAGACTGGGTTATATAATCAAAGTTATACAACGGTTTTGACAGAAGGAACCTGATTGGACGAGAGGCATTCCACAAGTTGTGATACAGAGCAGTGCTCTCCAACCTTTTTGTGCCACAATAAAGTGCATAATACTGTATACAGTATACAACATACCATAGCACAGCATCCGTGTGAGCTCTGAGCTTGTTTCCCTGTAACAAGACGTTCCTATCTAGAAGTGATAGGGGATTGTGATTGTGACACCTGAAGTGTATTCCTCATGTCCAGGCTGCTCTGTAATTCCTTTTTTTCGATGCTATCACTGCAGACAATCCCGTCTTACAAAGATAAGTACAAAGGTCGCCACAGCGGATCAAGAGACCTGAACAGTCAGAATTGTTGAAACCGTTGCTACTGATGGATTAGAAGTGTTCATAAAACAAATATGTATTTATTTGGTCATTCTTTAATCTTTACAAAGTAATTAATTTTGGTCAGGGTCACAGTGAATCCAGAGCCTCGCCCAGGAACTTGAGGAGTTTGAAGCAGGAGTGCACTCTGAATAAGACACGAGTTCATCACAAGACATTCACATATTCTCATATCATTCACACCAAGGGGTAGTTGAGACTAGCCCATCTACTGATAACAACACGTGTGAACATCAGGAAAATTATGAAATGTAAGGATCAAACTTGGGACCATGGAGCCATGATACCACCCAGTGGTACCTCCTTCACCAGCATATTGCCCTAAGCATAAGTTGTTTTTATTCTGTGATGAAACACTTCTATCCCGTTAGGAGTACTGTAATCTTTTTCACAGATTACGAAAGCTCACTGAATGATGACAAGCATGAGGATGAAAACGATCTAAATAATATGCTACGGCCTTCACACTAACTAGATCTCAGTGCAGTTAAATATCTGTGGGATTTTGGACTGAATGTTAGACAGCACCATTATCAGTTCATCAACTCAGGAAATACCATTTGTAGCAGTGAGTTCCATTCCTTCAGTACAGTCCTAGAGACTACTTTACTGAGACATTAGCATTTCTTGTTAATACACAGTATAATAATTGTGAACTTTTTGCTGTTTTCGTTCTTGTTGTTCCTGCTGTTCTTGGGTAACAGAATGCAGGCTGATGAAATCCTCCTCCCCTGGAAAGAGTCTTCTAAGTAAAGCATCTCCAAGAAACGTGACACCCGGCAGACGCAGCAAGTCGCCTACAGGTAACGTGGCTGTCTATGTATGAAATTGTACAACCGTTAGTGTGTAGTTTCTGTATCATGTATCAATTTGAGTTGCATCAGTTGTAGTGTAGCGAGTACTTCCAAGTTTCATATGTGCTAGCATTAAATGAGCAGGATTTAATATATATATATTTTTAAACAAGCAGAGTTTTGACTTTGTCTTTAATAACCCAAGCAGCCACATGCTAGTTTAAGTAGCAGGTTTCATCTCGCGACTATGCTAGCAGAAGAAAGCTTGGGTGTTCCAGGCATGAATACTGTATGCCATATGAGAGTTTATCAGCATTGATAAACTTCCACCCCTGTTCATCATATACGCTTGATATAATTTGTCTACACACCCCAGGTAAAACTGTAAATTTTTGTAAAAAATAAATAAATAAATAAAAAAGAAAGAAAATGATAAACAATGTCATCATAAACATCATCATAAAGTGATCATAAGGACATGACATTGACATTAATATACCAAGTATATACTGATCAGCCAAAACATTAACACATTAACATTGATTATCAATTATATCAGTCATTCTTGAGAACTGGGACAAAACATGTTTTTAATTGAAAAAAAAAAAGTTATTATTTCTTAAGGGCTTTAAATATATTGTTGAACAAAGAGCTGTACGTTTTTAAACCCTATTTTGAAACAACCTCCCAGTTTTTGTACAACTGAGAACCTTTTCAGCGCATTTTTGTCAACACCATCAGACATTAAAATATGTATTTATGTTATATTTATTTTCTTGAAAACATAATTTTTGTCTAATAATGAATTATTTTTTGTAACTGTCATATAATTATTTCAAAATTCAATGGAGCACATTTTAATAGCATTTAATTAGGATAAAAACTATTTATTACAAAGTTATTACAAAAAAAATCCATTCTTGCTTTTTACCTAAAATCAGTAAAAGTAGTAAACCTATTAAAATCTTAATGTTATCCATCTTCCCTAATGTTAAGAAATGTAATATTTCATTAGAAACACACGATTGTGGGAACAATTTACTAAAAAGACCAAAAATTCTGACACTGTTAATACCCACATCTGATGGTGTTGACATCTATATATACTGTATATAACAGAAATTCTGTTTGTTTGTTTGGGCAAGGGGTGGTGGGCGGTGTATGGCAAGTGGGCGGTGGTGTTTGCACAGGTAGTCTACATGCGATTATCAGCTTTTATGTCTTGCTGTGGGCCTGTCACAGGCAATTATCAGCTTTCGTGTCATACTATGGGTGTGTCACAGCCATTCCTCACTGAATTTAACTGTAGGCAGCGTCATCGTATTCCATGATATACTAGATAACTTCTGAAATGTCTGTGGGAGGCAGTTTTTGCATAATATGCTAGTTGCATATTTAATGTGCTTGAAATAAATAAATTTTTATATAATTTAAGACTGACGGTATTGACATGTTATAGTTGTGACCATAGCAGTATCAATGTCAAATCTTAAAAAGATGATATATACCGTACAGTCCCGAACAAAAGTTTAAGACCACTTGAAAAATGGCAAAAAATCATACGGTATTTTGCATGGTTGGATCTTAACAAGGTTCCAAGTAGAGATTCAACATGCAACAAGAAGAAATAGGAGTGAGACAAAAAAAAATTTGAGCATGCAATTTAATGAAAACAACGATTAAACTGAAACAGGCTGTTTTACAGCTGATCAAAAGTTTAGGATCACACCTCCAAAATTGACGCAACCGTTATTGTTGATCACTTCAAAAATTCATTGCGGCATGCTTGATGCAAGCGTTTCCATGAGGTGAGTGGGAATATTTCTCACCTGGTGGTGAAGACGGCCGCACGAAGGGCATCTACTGTCTGGAACTGTTGTCCATTTTTGTAAACTTCCCTTGCCATCCA
>JAQMYK010000009.1:10712978-10732679 GCA_030014345.1 Clarias buthupogon
GAAACACGTGATAGTCTTCGGCCCTCCCGGCTGAGTGGTAGTAGTAGCCTTAATGTGGGAGCCCCCTAGTGACGGGGTGGAATTGGACACGACTAAATTAGGGAGGGGAAAAAAAAAAAATATATATATATATATATATATATACACATATATTGATATATTGACTGATATAGTGCTTGTTCTTTACCACTGAATTTCTAATATAACATGAACAATCTTCGTGATTCTAACGATGGAAGTAATACTTCTATTCAGTGATCATGGTTGTTATACTCTGAATAAGTGACACCGTGTCTCCCAGGGACAGCAAGACCTGATCAATTTTCAAGTCTTACTTTCAAATCTTCCTTGCAGGTCAATAAAACTAACTGTGGTTTTTCTTTGCTCCTAGTAAACGGGACTCCAGCAAGCCAGCTGTCTACACTGAACTGTACAAAGTCACCCAGTCCTACTCCAGGCAGTCCAGGGAACCTCAAGAAGGTACATACATCATCCCATACTCACACACACCATTTGCAAATCATCATAAAACCCATCTTCAGTTGTATCTGGATTATATATATATATATATATTCATTTTTACATCTGCATCTCCAATTCCTTTAGGTTTACTTATTATTGGATTATTAATTCATTTAGACTAATTCCTTCCCTATTCCAGCTCTTGGTAACACACTCCTTATATGTTCTCAGGAGAAAGACAAGACAGGCACCAAGTGTGCAACCTAACTCCACACACTCAGTCAGAGGGGAAATAGCAGTGGGATACCAATGGGGAATCTCCTGAATGGTGTCACATACGTTCACACCCACTAAGCCATCAGAGCCATATGTGAAAGTCCAGCGGATTTGTTCATGGGGACCAACCTCTGCCTTTTAGTAGTTTTGTAATAAGGAAGTAGACACACTGTCTACTAGTGGTATTGGATTGTACAACTTGAATCTCGAGCATGCAACTCAGTGGAAGTTAGGGGTTTTTACTGGCTACACTCATTTCTCTGGTCTGTGTGTAAAATGGCTAATGATGTGTGTAACCACACTGAAGTGTTCAAAGTCCTGCTGCATCAGTTAATGAGGAGGCTGAAGTAGTGTGTCCATGCTCAATCAAGACTCATTGCTAACCATATAATTATGTAATTAACTCGTTCATCTCTCTCTCTCTCTCTCTCTCTCTCTCTCTCTTTCTCTCACACACACAGTTCTTTATTATCAGTATCTCTAATAATTTCCCCTAATTGTGACTATAGGTTTTCTATAAGTGATTCCAAGGTGATGATGTAAACAAAATAGAGTTGTCTGTTAGATTAAAGGATGAATAAAAGACATCCCTGATGTCTTGCACTATAGACTTGAAAGTGGCGATTACTGGTTCCACAGTGTCTGCAGCTCAATCTTTCCTCGAGTTGCCTGTATAATTATCTAAAATAATATATGGCTGCTAGAAAAAACTTAAATCAGCTTGTCCTACAACTTGAGCCAGTGTAATATGTGAGATAGACAAATGACACTCCATGCTCTCAGAGTTCACCCCACCCTGTTTCATATGCAGCGCACATGTCTGCATCAGTCAGTGATCACTGGAAGAGCACTCGATGCAGGATGATTTCAGTGCGCTTTCATCTGAGGAGTATTGCTTTGCACTTCTTGTGGCTTGCCGCCTCTCCAAAGGACAATTTCGAGCAGAGCAGTCTGATCATCAGCTCCTAGCAAGGCAGAATCTTGATGGCTTTGCAGCTATCTGACTATAAGTAGGTCACACACTGATAAAAAGCTCACATTTTATGAATGGGGTTGGGAAGACGAAAAGTCTTCCTGCATGAAGGCAAAGTTGAGGCACTCCAGCACTGAATGTTCCTGTTTTCTTATTTGACACAGAATTGAGCTACGTAGCTCAAAATGGCAAAAAGATCTTTAAAAGTTGTGTCATCTCTGGCATTTATGCTTAGATTTCAAACTCGCCTTTTTTTGTTGAGTCTCTGCATCTTTATTGAGCAACATGTGGCTCTCTGCAAATGGCCCCAGCATTTCTTTTGTCATGCTGTACATAATGTACCGATTCTCCACACTTCCTCCTCAGTTACACATCAGTTTTATTTGCTCTAACCCGGCACTGAAAAAAGAGTAATAATTAAAGGAATGTGGAAAATAATTTGAACGGGTGGAGAGAGGGATGAAGTGTAAGCTGTTGCCATAGCAACATCAGATGAATGGAAGAACAGATATGTGAAGAAGAGTAGAGGGCACTAGGGCAAGTAATGTAGGATGGAGTGTTACAGAGAAATGAAGAAATAACATAACATAAAAAGAAAAATAATAATGAATAAATATCTTCCAATTCACATCGTTTTTCCCCCCTCAAAGAATCTACTGCTTGTTCTAGTTTTTGGAATATTCTAGAAAGGACTTTTCACTTCAGTGCTTTTAAAGATGGAGTATTATAGACTATAGTGTGACCTACATTTCAGAGTTACATAAGAGTGTTAACTGCTCTGTATGATAGGAGTGTGTGTTTAATTGTTGTAGTCCTTAGGGATTTTATTTTCCTTTTCTCATATTTCTCTCCAATGCTCTTTGGCTCTTTTCTTGGCTGAGCTGCATATTCCTTTAATTTGAAGCATTAATCAATGCACAGACCCGAATATATGCACAATGTGTTTAGAAATTCAGGATATGTCTCAGTTTGGCAGCCGTCCCAGTCGTAGCAATGTTCTGCCAGAAACATAACAAAAGAGAGAGATGGAGAGAGAGAGAGAGAAGATCACTTTTATTTGCAGTTCAGATTTTTAACAAGCAGGTCATATTTCACTTTTTGTATGCACAGGTTTAATTATGCATTTTTTTTTATTATTATTTTTTTATTCCATCCATAACCCTTCATTTGTTTTCCTCATTCTGTCAGTCAAATTATAGCCTGGCTTTGTAAAGCACCTTGTCTGTTGAGTTGCATGCTCTTCTCATTTGTGTGTATGTTCGCACATTTCCTTATCATTCATTTGATGGTCATTGTTTTTGAAAATTGTCTTTTTTTTTTTATTTATTATTAATTTAAACAGTTTTTTGTGTGTTTTGCAGTATATATGCATTTGTCATCTGTGTATTCATGAAAGTACATTTTGTGCAAGATGTTAAGTTTTAAAAAAAAAATCCTTTCAGTATCGTGAGGAACATCACACTGCACACATGAAATCCATGCTCATCTTCTCCTCACTATCTCACATGGCTGAGTTAAATGTGATGGCTACGTTTGTTCATCATTTCATTTTATGCATTGTTTTGGTGTGTTTTTATTCTGTTAGTTCATTTATCCAATATTTTAATTTATTTAATGTTTGGATTGTGTTTTATCACATCTGTCATCCTTCTAGAGTGAGATCCAGTCTGATTATTTATTGTGTTTGTGTGAGTGTACTGTATGTGTGTGTGTTTTTAAATAAATATTACAGTATAATTTGATGTCACTGTGTGTGTGTGTGTGTGTGTGTGTGTGTGCGGGAACGTGCTAAATAAGTGAACTGAAATGCACACATGGTGTTGTATATTGTGTAATTCTATACTGAGTGTTTTAGGTGTGCGAGTTGGTCTAGTCTGGTGTTGCAGTAAGTACTCCGTGTGCTTTTCCCCAGGGAAGTGACTCAGTGCAGTGTTATTGTAGCTATGAGTTTTGTGATTGTTTTAAGGATAAATCACAGAATTTGTCATATCTAATATAAAAATGTTTTTGTAAATTGTTGTTATGGTAGCATCATGGACATGTTTAAGTAAGATTGTGGCTGTAATTGTGCTGAGGCATACACTCCTAGTACAGATAATTAAAAAATAGAAGTAAAGGAAATATTGCTTGAAACAGGATCAATGGTTTCTTTCATAACTGTCTACATAGGCACAGGAAATAATCATATTTGGCGAACCGAGCGACAGGAAACAGGAAATTGTTTTGTATGGGCATGCACTCTGTCTCTCACACACAGATTGTTACTATTACTGTTGTTCACTCTCACAGACCTGCAGTTTCCATGGCAACAGAGTTGTATTGCCGTTACTATGGCTTGCGATCTCAATGAATTGGTACAGAACGCAATATTAAAAGCAGTTCTCTCTCTCTCTCACACACACACACACACACACGTGCACACACGCATGCACATGCTTTCTGTTACATTCTAAATTGACTTGAGACCATATTTGTCCTACTTTAATTAAGCAACACCCAAATCAACAGTAACAGACAGATCCTAGGCAATGATTAGACGTGATAGACTCTCTCTTCGGGTTTGCACTTCATTTTCACTTCCACCTTCTCTCTCTTTCTCTCATACACACACACACTGACACTCACTTCACATATCTCTCAGGGTCCAGCCTGGTGGCTGCCCTCCACACATATTGTCCAATCACAGTCTTGTGCTTCTGCCAGCAGTCACATGAGTCCAGCATGGTACATGTTTAATCATTCTCAGCACTGACCCTAGAGGATCCCAGAACTTTGAGCTGGGGAAAAAAAAACAAAAAATGCAGTTTGCATCCACTCTTTGCTCTCCGTCTCTCTCTAGCTCACCCACTGCTGTCATGACAACCAGCCACCGAGCCACCCAAGGGTTTTGCCTCAGCCCAGTGCTGAGGCTTAGATTTAAAGGTGAGAACAGCTATGGTGGCACAGTGTAAAGAAAACCAGACAATATTAAGAGAAGCACATCACTGTAAAGAGACGATACTGCTGCCTGCAAGCACCTTTAGCCAAAAAAAAAAAAAAAAACCCTGCCACATATACAGCATCATCTCTCATAACATTTTTTCATTTTCCAACACCAGTTGTATTAAAGAGCATGTATGTGATAGCGACTGCTCTGCTTCTCTCAGGGCTCCGAAGACAATGGCTCCTCCACCTCACTGGACTCCACCAAGGTCTGCAGCCTGGATGATGGTGATGGTGCTGTCAGTGATGGTACGAGTCTCGACATCCTGCATCATTTTTTTTACAGATCACTGTTCACAAATTAATGCATGCTAAAATCATTCACTGAAACGGAATGTACTGAAATCAAAAACAAAAGCACTGAATTCCTTAACAATGCCAAATTCTGTTGAAATCTCTTGTAAAAAAAAAAAAAAAAAAAAAAAAGACCTTTTATTAAGTTTGAACACAATTCTTTCAGTGGTGCAAAACATCAGAATTTGCATGCCTTTGATATGTATTGAAATCAGCCATCTGCTATGGAGGGTGCTTATGATTTAGACGTGATGCCTCTTCTCTATGTAAGAAGAATAGCAGACGCATGAAGACTCATGAATGCTTATCTTCTGATTAGCTGAGCCTGTGGAGGAGAGCACAGCTCCTGCAGTCCCCACCTTCATCTCTGATCGCTACACAGTAGGCCGAATGATTGGCGACGGCAACTTCGCAGTAGTGCATGAGTGTGTGGAGCGCTCTACTGGCCGGGCCTTCGCTCTAAAGATCATCAATAAAGGCAAATGCAGAGGAAAAGTAAGTAGAACACTAGAATCACATAATAATAATAATATCAATAAATAAATGTATTTATTTATTTATTATAAACGTCCTATAAAATCCTAGAATATCAGTCAAAAGTTTAGACACATCTTCTACAGTAATTTTTGTTTGTTTAGTGATTAAGTTTCTACTTTAGAGAACAGTACTGGAGATTTCGAAATCTATGGAATATTACATATGGCATTAAATAATTAAGTAACAACAACAACAGTCAGTTGTTAATTTAAGTTAATGAACGACAGCTGTACTGGAATAGTTCTTGCAAGAACAGTATTGTAAAGTGGATTTGCAAAACCCATCCAGCACCATGATGAAACTGTCACTCATGAAGAGCATCCCAGGAAAGCAAGACCAAACCTTACCCCTGCTGCAGAGGAGACGTTCATTTACCAGCCTCAGAAATCACCAATTAACAACCAGCACCTCAGATTAGAGCCGTTCTGAAGGTTTTACAGAACATAAGTAGCCGACACGTCTTCATATCAACTGTAGGAGATTAATGCATATTTTGGATGCCTTCAGCTTTTTATTTTACAATGTATGTACAGTAATTAGAATCTGTGTCCAATCTTTTAACTGGTATTGTATGATATTAACAAGCTGTAAATCAAAACAACATTTTCTCCCCTGGATGTCTGGCTGTTTTGATGCCTTCTTCAACGTTTAAAGATCTCTTCCTCTGCAGATCCAGCTTTAATACTGTCTTGCTTTTCTCTGTGCACCCTCTCCCAGGAGCAAATGATCCAGAACGAGGTGGCAATTCTGCGGAGAGTTAAACATCCCAACATCGTGCTGCTGATTGAGGAGATGGACACATACAGCGAACTCTACCTTGTCATGGAGCTTGTCAAGGTGTGCACATTATCTGGTGCATAGTTTAGTTAGTGTAGTTTAGGAAAGTAAAGGATCAGTTCACAAGGAACAACGTCAGATGTGATCTTGTATGTTTATAGTAATCAGGTTAGTTAGGTGAAATGCTTATGTGTTATTTCTTCTTCTTTCTAAATATATACTGTACACATTAAAAAGGTAGCAATACAGGGAAATAAAAAGGCCATACACTAACCTTTACTCAGTCTAAATGCTAGTCTTGACAAATTTGGAGAAACAGGACAGAGATTTTGGTGTCTTTTGTGTTTAATGTATCGTTTCATTGGTCCTACAGTACAGCTGGCTCAGTCCAGTGCAGCTCTATATAAAGCTGCTGTTCCACTTAGCCTTAGAGCAAACCAGGCCACTGTAAACTTTCTCCTCATTTTATTTATCAGCAGCAAGCTGATATGAAGTACAAATCAATGAAATAACAACCTTCTGGACTTAATAGGCTTTTGAATTCTGATTAGTTGTTACAGGTGGATGGTGGCGTAGTGGTTAGCACTGGCACCTCCACAGTCGGTGTGCGTGGAATTTGCAGGTTCTTCCCGCGCTTTCTGGGTTTCCTCTGGGAATTCTGAAATCCTCCCACAGTCCAAAGACATGCAGATTATTCTATTTCCAAATTGCCATAGTGTATGAGTGATGGTGCTCTGCGATAGACTGGCGTATGCCATCTTGTGCCCCCTGGGGTAGACTCCAGGTCCTGTACAGTATACGTGGAATAGAGAATGAGTGAGAACTAGTGAGTTTCCTGTCGGTCTGAACCTTTTCAGGTATTTACTGTTTTGTTGTGTCCTGGTTGTCCACAGGGGGGCGACCTCTTTGATGCGATTACCTCTGCAACCAGGTACACGGAGAGGGACGCCAGCGGCATGCTGTACAACCTGGCCAATGCCATTAAATATCTACACAGCCTTAACATCGTCCATAGAGACATCAAACCAGAGAACCTTTTGGTAAGAGCATCATCGGAATCTTACTTCCCGTGGGATTATACTCTCAGGCATGCATTTATTACAGCATTCAATTAATGATTCATTCGACAGGTAATCCTTATGATTCCATCTCAGCCTCAGTGTAAGTCCTCTGTAATCATGATTAAACAACATTATGCATAATGGGCGGAGACTGTGAGCAGCATTCCGTGAACTCTGCTCTTCAGTCCTCTTCAGGAAGAATGAAAGATAGGTAGAGGTGAGAGAACGTAATCCAGTTACTGAATTAATAGTTAAATAGAGGAAGGAAGGAATGAAGGAGAAGAATAAAGATATGCAGAAAAGCAGGTTGATGACTCTGACTGTCAGTGCCATCCTTCCTGTCTCCTTCTCCTGGAGCCTGAGTGTGTGATCTCACTGTCACAGGGGAGGAAGTGAGACATGAGTCACAAACTGACAGTCATACTGCACCCTGCGCAAAGACTAAATCGCTTCAAACACATGTCACTCTGAAACAGAATCAGTGTGTGACTGTGTGTACCCTGGCCTCAGCACCGATGATTAAGAGAGAGAGAGTGAGAGAGAGAGGGGGGCCATAAATAAATGCAAGTCTGTTGGAACATTATTCACAGAGAAATGTATGTGCGCATATTAAATTCAGATTTTCTACCCGCATGACTTTTATAATAGAAATATCAGAATTATCATCAATTATTGCTATTATGTCTAAACCAAGCACTAGTTCGATGGCATATGTGATTGTGGGCACATCTTTACCGCGGCTGTGAAATCTAATCAGCACAAAGTGAAAAGGGATGTGAGTCAGTGGCACTCACCTCATGTTGGTGCTAATTGCATGTATTACTAAAAACTTCCATCCTCATGCCAAATGGAGCTTTTTTTTTTCCTTTCTTTTTTTTTCCCATTCTCTTTCTAATACATCTGTTAGACATTATGTAACTGAACACAGTAGAGAAAGTGGGATGTGTTAGCGGCAGCATAAGTCAAAAGCACATGGTGCACTAAGTAAATGAAGTTAAAAGGAGTCGGGATTCTAAGGACAGCAGCGTTTTTCACAATTTATGAGAACATATGAATATCCACTCAGAAGTGTTTCATTAGAAATGGTGGGTTTGTGAAACCTGTCCACTCTAACCGTGAACTCTGTGTTCTCATTCAGGTGTATGAGCACCAGGACGGCAGTAAGTCTCTAAAGCTGGGAGACTTCGGCTTGGCCACAGTAGTGGATGGGCCACTCTACACCGTCTGCGGGACTCCCACTTATGTAGCACCTGAGATTATTGCAGAGACCGGGTGAGCACTGAAAACGCTTCTTGTGTCTGAGCTTGGCTTTTAGTTTTACAAATATTAATAAACCTTTCTGGAGATGATCTACATTTACAATATGACAAAAAAACAAAAAAAAAACTTAAATATCTGAAATGGTCTGTTAGATGGCCAACTCACTGTGCTTTTCATGTTATTGATGTTATTTGATTTATTGCACATTTAAATACAAATCTGTTGTATATTTTATTGAAAAAAAACAACAGCGGTATTTTTTTTATATTTTATTTTGAACTAAGTAATGAATAAATACAAGGTCTTTTTAATATGTATATACACTATATGGACAAACGTTTACAGACACCTGACTCGCACCCATCCAGATTCCCCCATTTACTGTTCTAATACCGTCCACTCTCCTGGCAAGACTAAAGACTTTCCCTTTCAGCACGGTTCAGGGAATTTGTTCATTTGTTCACTCCAACCTTGACAGAACATCTGTTCATGGACTTTGCTTTTTGCAAGGAAGCGTTGTCAGGTTCGAGTTCCTCCGTTCTAATGAAGGGAAATTGTAATGCTACGGCATAGAAAGACCTTCTGTACCGTTATGTGCTTCCAACTTTCTGGCAACCGTTTAGGGAAGAACCAGATACGGGTGTGACGGTCAGGTGTTCCGTATAGTTTGGACCATATAGTGTACCGTATGTAGGCGTCCAACATTATTATCTACTTTTGAACTAAGATCTTCTTCTTCTTCTCTTATTGTAGCTATGGCCTTAAGGTAGATATTTGGGCAGCTGGAGTTATCACGTACATCCTACTGTGTGGCTTCCCACCGTTCCGAGGGTGAGTTTATTGCATGTTGTTTCATTTAGGAATGATGTTTTTTTTTTATATATTACTCTCAGGACTGAGAGTTTAATCACTTATAACATTAGGATCATTAACGTTGACTTGCACAAGACTTCATTTCATCACCCTTTTCACAACCTGATTAAAATATGGAGAGAGAATATGTACAGAGTTGTGTGTCTATTCTATCCAACCTGAGAGCATGTGCTGGATGTGATACATCACATGTTATGTGAATTATTCTGCATGCTGTTTATGTGCCCTCTGTTTCACAGACGTGTGATGTGTGCTAGTCGGTGTAGGAAGTGTAATAGACATGAGTTATGTAAGAGTGTAAGAGCGGCACAGCCCCCTTATGCCTACTGGATGTACTGCACATCAACGCTTCATTCTTTTTTAACTTCTGCTATTTCTTTCTTTCTCTCTATAGAAGTGCAGATGACCAGGAGGCACTGTTTGACCAGATTCTGTTGGGTCAGTTAGAATTCCCTCTCCCATACTGGGACAACGTGTCAGACTCAGCCAAGGTGCGTTGATGTAAAACATTCACTTCCATCGGCTTTTATTTCTAGGCACTTGGTGTAAACAGAATGTGCAATGCTGTAAGAATCAACTGTGACTACAGTATGATGTGCTCCATTTAATATTGATCTTCTTGGAAATGTAAAAAACTTGAGAAATATTTTAGAGCACTGATCACCTTTCTCTCTCTCTCTCTCTCTCTCTCTCTCTCTCTCTCTCTGTGTGTGTGTGTGCAGGAGCTGATTATATCCATGCTGCAGGTGGAAGTGGATCAGAGATACACAGCTCTACAGGTGCTGGAACACCCCTGGGTTACTGTAAGTACCTCATGATACTACTCTGTACAGAAATACTACTAGTACCTTTAAAATAGCTAATTAATATATACCCTTAATATAGTTACCTTAACATACAGTAGGCTGCATAGATCAGAAATCCAGCTGTATGAATAGCATACATTAGAATTTTCTCACTGCACTCGGAAATTATCTTGGAACAAGTTTGTTTCCGTGAATTAAGATTGCACGTTGTGTCCACAGAACGATGGTTTATCAGAGAACGAGCACCAGCTCTCAGTGGCAGGAAAGATCAAGAAGCACTTTAACACAAGCCCCAAGCCCAGCGACACCACGTCAGAAATGAACGTTATCGCGGTGAGGCACGCTTTCTCATCAGCTTCATGACTAGAAATAATTACAGTATATACTTATATCACATTATGTCATACTGGTAATGATATCACAGCACTGTTCTTGATTCTCAGCAGAATGTTAATTAATTACGTTTCTATAACAGCAATTCAGACACTAAATCCTGCTGTAATTCAAATGGCAGGTTCATAGTAAGAGGATTGATGGTTAAAAGGGTTGATAGTGGATGCGCCATGTAATGGAAGGTTATAAATGAGTGGATTCAACCTGTATACAAGGTGTGCCAAAGTCTCCATACAGTACAGTACATGGGAAATGAACACGTTTAATTAAAATGTAACTTTGTTTACAAACCATCCTTTACAGTATCTTTATTACGAGTCACATTAGGAGTCGTCTCTCCCATTCATGATGAACTGGTGTTTGTAACTTATATCACAACCTTGTGACGGCTTCTCGAACAAGCCATGAGAATGATTTAAGAAAACATTTCAAAATGGTGAAAGTATTGGCCTGCATTAAGTAAAGAAAGCCTTCAAATGATTACTTGGGTTAAGTAACCTCCAACAAGTTCACAAAACTTGGAGGAATAGTGCTGAACCATCAGCTTCAGAAAGAAAAAAAGGGATTTAGCCTAAAGATCGGTCTTTGGAGCAATGGTAAAAGGTCACATGACGAGATCAGATTGACCCTGTTCCAGAGCGATCAGGGTATGAAAGGAAGGAAAAGAAGCGATGCACCCATCATGCAAAGAGGCCACTGTACAAACCTAAAGACAGTGTTATGATCTGGGGTTGCTTCAGTTGGTTATGTCTGTTCAGCAACATTATGTGGCAATAAAATAAAGTCAGCTGATGACCTGAATGTACTGAATGACCAGGGTATCACATCTATGCATTTAACCTCCTTGATTGCAGAGCCATATTATAGAACTCAACTTGATAAAGAATGGTTCTGGGAGCATGAGGAATCATTTTCACACATGAACTGGCATTCACCACATTGTGTGCCATAATCAAAGCTAAAACCGATTCAACTGAAAATGACTTAAACCATTTCGCTAATTAGTGTTCAGTTGTCGTATGTATGGAGACTTCAGGACATCTTTTGTAATTCTTTATGTGGTGAAGCCTTCTTCTGTAAAGAAATATTTATTTAACATCCAGCATCAAATCTTTGATGTTTTCAAAGTTTTGCACTGTAGAAGGGTTAGGGTTAGGGTTAGGGTTAGGGTTAGGGTTAGCACTTTGTCATTTGTGTGTGTTATGTATATTGTTTTCAATGGCATGAATATATTTTTTCTATTACCATGATACGTGCAAGAGCTTTGTGTTGAGTTGTACTGTTTTCTCTTTGCATAGCTCAACCATGACTTTGGCATCCAGAGATCTGGGTCTTTGGACTTCTATCAGCACCCAGGAATGTACTGGATAAGGTAAAGATTTAGGACTGATACCCTTGCTGCATCCATTGTTTATAAGTACTGATGTTTTAAAGCTGCGCCTTTATTCCAGGCCATGCTAAGGTCTCTAAAATGCCTCATCTGTCCCTCCTCCAGGCCACCGCTGTTGATAAGGAGAGGCAGATTCTCAGACGAGGATGCCACCAGAATGTAAGCACAGAGCCTCGCACCACCCAGCCGTTCTGTAGCCTCCCCTCTCCACTCTCGGCCCCTCTGTCTTGCTTTCCGAATGCCCCCCCCCGCCGTCCATCCCACCACAGCCACCTCGGCCACATCCACGCCTGAGTCTGAAGACTTTTCTGGCTGCTCCAGCGAGACCGTCTGCTCCCCCCCAGCTCCCCCTTCTAGGGTCCGAGTGAAGGTGGCGAGTGCAGAAGGAGAAAAGAAGGGTTTATGAGGATTCAGTACGCGTCAGTGTGGAGATCATCTGAGCCATTATGTGAAGTGTGGACTTTGTTGCCCAGCTAGGAATCAGGACTACGAATTGTCAGGACTGGCAATGAATTCTTCGAATTGAATCACCTTATTCATTTTCAACGATGTATTTATTTTCGTTAAAAGAAGCCAGCTAATTAGCAGTTTTAATTGGACATTTGAAACCAGTGATTATATGAAGCTGCAGAGCCACAGGCACACTGATTTTATCCACCTGATCTTTGCACTCTGGAAAATAAGCACCCGCGTTTTGTGTGAAAAACTCTCTCTTCCCCGTCACAATAACACCTTCTCATAATTTCAGCACTTTGCTCTCCTTCTCTCTGAAACTGCAGCTGAAGGTGCTATCCAGCACAGAGAGCAGGCTTGCACGTGAGATGGGGGTCGTTTTTTGTATCGGTGTAAATAATATAATTTCAATTATTTTGATATTGACACTATATTTCTTTAACTTAACTAGCAAGTATAGCAATTTCCATACGTCATTATTTCACTGTACATAACTGTATCAGGCATAAGCACAAAAGCAGCAAGCTTGTGGGAAAGATGTCTGTAAGTTTCCTTGGAAGAGGAATATTCAGTGTGTCACTGATCTCCAGTGGGAAATCTATAACAGTAATCAATGCAAAGACGGCTGAATGTCTAAGGAGTGTCCAATTTCAGTGTGTACTGAAATTCTTAAGATGTTTCAAATGGCAGATTTGATTTGAAATCTTACTGCTAAAATGGGAATAGAGCTCGTGAAGATCTCAGTAACATCAGTGCATGGAGATCAGTTATCATTATTCCAATATCCATATATTACACTATATATCACTCCTTCTTTTGTTTTTGACTGATTAAAACTGAGCATTCGGTTAGGAGGTGATGAAAAAGTGAAGAGAAATAATCAGCAATCTATCAAATCAACAAAAATGCACCTAACCTGCATTTGCACCAGCGACAGTGCCATGGCTTTAAGGACCCTAACTGCTTCTGTTCATTACTCAGAATGAGAAACAGTATTATAAATCACACCAAAAAAAACAATAAAGACATGAAATAATTCTGAAAAAGTCTGACTTTGCTTCCTTTATTTTTTTTAAGTTGTCTAATTTTCTACACAATCTATCATCAGACTGCCTTTAATTTTGCTCATGGCAGGAATATGGAGCCCAGTTCATGTGTGATAATGATTCCAGAACCACACTTTATCAGTTCTAAAATATGCCTGTGGCATCAGGGAAGAAAACATCATTAGATCAAACACACATTAGGTGTGGTAACCTAATCATTCTGTACATTTAGGGGGTCAGCTCAGAGGCTTGTACAGAGGGCATGTGCCCTACCCTGTGCCCTACCCTGATGCACCCATCAACACCCTTTTTCAATTGCTATAACATCTTTATGCTCACGATCAAAATAAAGCCTTGTTTTATTATCTTCACCAACCATTAACTGCTTTTCTGATGGCCACATAGCTGTTTACTCACAATTCTAAGAAGAGTTGCATTGTGTGTGTGTGTGTGTGTGTGTGTGTGTGTGCGCGTGCAAATGCTTACTTTCACTGTTTAACATTGCTGTGATTTCCAAATTGTACAATGTAACTTCACCAAGAGTTCCAAGAGTAAGTATTCTCCAATCAGCCACATTCCCTACCTGTGAGGCCGACGGGATCATCAATAAGCATCCAGGTTTTAACTCCTTCAATGGTTCTTAACCCTATTCCAGCCATAGTCATGTTTTCTATGCTTGTTGCAGCACTGTTATTTTGGGCCAGGCAGTATACAAATAGTTATATTTTCCACAGCTCTTAAATTTCTACTTTAATATTATAATTAAAAAAATTATTATTATTATAATTTTATTTTGCTCTCACCCAGCTTCTAAGTGATATCCTATCACTTCAGGATGTTTTTCTGACCACAATCCTTCCAGGTTTGTTTTACAGTTCTTAATTAAACCCATGTTTGTAGTTTCAGTAATCTCCTTAGTTGTTTTGTTTTCTTGCCGGTCAACAATTTGATCCTTCTGAAACAGAGCCATGCCATGACCAAGGTCATTGGTCATTATATTGGTTGAGATGGTTAAGAAATAAGAAGCTACTCACTGCATCAGTTAACTAGTTTACAGCTGAAATGTACTGTACTGATCACTGCAGTAATTATCCTGGCAACACGGTGGCTTAGAGGTTAGCACTGTCGCCGAGCACCTTCAGGGTCTGGGTTTGACTCCCGTCTCCGCCAGATTGGTGAGTTTTCCCCAGGTACTTTGGTTTCCTCCCACAGTCCAAAGACATGTAGGTTAGGCTAATTGGTGCTCTTGTCTGTAAAGTGTGAAAGAGAGTGTGTGTGCGCGCCCTGCAATGAATTGGCACCGTGTCCTAAGTTTCCTGATTAGATTAATCCAGGATGTGATTTTTAAAAATTTTTTTTGGACTCTCAAAAATCTTTCCTGGAAGGTTTGGGTCCACTGCCGCTTCAGGTAGTCACTTAAAAGTTCTTTGACCGATTACTTTATAATGAAACATTTCTCTACATGGTCTCTACTAAGATGACTCAACCCCCTCCGCAGGAAACAAGGACTCACTGAATAATCTGACGGATGAAAATGATGTGAATCACATGTTATGGCTGTCAGTCACCAAGTGTCAATGCAGCTGCCTGCAGTTAGTAAGTGCTTCACCACTCTCATCAGAATACCGTCTTCTAGAGGTACACTGTTGATCTGTAACTAAGTTTACCACTAAAATATTCTTCACAGTTGTTGATTTTATTTTAAAGCTGTAAATCTGAAATGTAATGTTACTTTACTGACCTCGAGATAAACAAAAGCTCATCAGTCTCGTACGTCACTGGGATAGTAAACGTTTAGATACACATTCAGTGTTCTGCAGAATACACAGTAGAAGTTAAAAAGTAGTGTTTGTTT
Organism: Clarias buthupogon; assembly: GCA_030014345.1. NCBI lineage: Eukaryota > Metazoa > Chordata > Actinopteri > Siluriformes > Clariidae > Clarias > Clarias buthupogon. Next base: position 10,728,417 of record JAQMYK010000009.1, read on the forward strand.
TGTATCATCGATGTCTGTATCACAAAAATGGACACCTGACAGGCATGGTTTGGTTGGTTTTATTGTAAATACAACAAAAAGAAAAACAATTGTATTTTACAGTTATTGATCTTTTTATATTGGCATGAATGAGTTCGGAACAGTTGAAGAGATGCCTCCGATCAGTTTCTGCCTTATTCGCGGTGCTGCAAACCGCAAATGAATAAGCAGATGGGGCTCAAGTTCATAAGTTATAGATTAGCATCTCTTACGTTCACTTTTTTGTTACCAATAACCGTACCTTTCCTCTCTACAAACAATAAACAAACCAATAAATTATAAACATATGCAATAATCAAGCCACAATGGAAAAAATAAAAGAACAACAAATAAAAGTACAAATAAAATTAAATGTACATTACTAACCAGTCACCTAATCCCAGACAGCTGTGCTCATTAACTCCTGCACATCTGTCTCGGTCATATTCGGCCAATAACAAGGCAAAACCCACAAACTCTTTGCATAATTTATTGTTCTTTTCTTTTAGTTGAGTTTTTTTGTTGTTGTCATTATTTACACCTTTGTGAGGAAACAAGGTTATATTAGAATTCAGTATAACACCGTAGATCCAAAAATATTCTTCTTACTCTTAAGAGGCTGAGAGGGGAAAGAAAAATGAAACTGCTGCATATTGAAGTGTTTACAACTTTTAATACTCATATAAACCAAGCTTTCCTCTTCAAAAGCTTTATGATTTCTAATTCTCTCCTAGCTACGAAGTTATGATATTGCTTACTGCGGTGGTACAACAGAATCATTACACGTGTCTTTAATATTGAACAAATACAACGAACATCGATGCACAAATCATACAACGGGTGATTTCTAACCAAAAATAAAACCATTCCGCTAATAAATTAATCTTATTGGTGCAAAGTGCCAATACAAAATCTTCAACATTTCTTTTAAAATCATAAATAATCAGAAAATGTGTGAGAGTGAGAGGGTTACATTTTATTTTTAACTTAGTGGGTTTTTAAATTTTTTTTTATTCTTTTCTCCTCTTACATGCCTGTCTGCCCACGCTGTCAAGTTATGTACATATATGACAAAACAATTACCAAATATACAAAGAGGAAAACGAGGCTTGTTTTATGATAGAACATTACCTCCAGGGTGCAGCTGGCTGCTCTCATCTCAGGCCAACATCGTCTCATCAAAAGCGCCAAGATTTTATTAATAATACACAATAATTTACATACAGCAAGTCAGTAAGGATTTTAAAGGTGGTGGAACTGTCCATGTGGGGTAATCAGACAGACGTAAGCTCCGCCCCTAAAGCAAAGACCTGTTTTATATTCTCCAAGATTCTGGTGTGTGTGTGTGTGTGTGTGTGTGTGTGTGTGTGTGTGTGTGTCAGCCCCCTTTTTTCTAGCCCAGACACTAAAATGAGAGTAAAAGCATTCTTTGCGTTTATTATTTGGTGGTTTGTCTCCGAGGACGCCTCTGAGGTCGAGACACTTCCTTGAGTCCACAGCAGTTTTGGCTTCTGATCAAATTCACAGTCTGCAAACAAGAGGACTTTACGTGACCTATTATTATATGTTGGGTGTGAAAAACAATCCTAAAGATTCTAGCTTACGACAACAAAGTCTTATGTTTGTAACTTTTCACAAAGTCGGACACTCTGGTCTATTTCAGAACAGAGACGCGTCGGTGTTTCCAGAAACCTCGAGCAGCTCAGTTGGAGTTTTTCCAGCTGAGGTTGGGCAGCAGCCATCACTCGTTCCTCACGCTCCTGTGTGTGTGTGTGTGTGTGTGTGTGTGTGTGTGTGTGTGTGTACACATGTGAATCTGTGTGTGTGTGAGCACGTGTACTCTCTCAGTATCTGTTCTGATGCTCATAATGCCAGCGGTTGAAATCAATGTTGAACGCCACGATGCTGCCCGATGCCATGCCAGTAATTAAAGTTCTGTAAATACAGGGATCAGAATACAAAACATTAATAAATAAACTGTTTAATGACACTCAATTCATCTTCATGAGAATGATACTCTTGAGCACCACTTACTCTCATGGCTGTAGATATTTGGAGAACCTAAAGTTTTCCTGCACTTACTGAAAACCTCATGTTTATGCTCATGTCCCATTCATTATTCATTATTCAGTTTTTAATTTGGCAGACGCCCTTATCCAGAGCGACATTTCTATCTCGTTATACAGTACATGTGAGTAGTTGAGGGCTAAGGGCCTTGTTCAAGGGCCCAACAAGAACAACTTTGTGGCCGTGGGATTTGAACCTGGGACCTTCGGAACCGTAGTCCAGTAAGTTATTGGTCACAGCTCATACCCTGCACTGGACTGAAAATGACAGATAACTCTTATGATCCATGGCTCCTGCTGTGGTATCTGGCAGCAGGACGTTAGCGATGGATCCTTTGGGTGCTGCGGGGTGTGCCCCCCCCCCCACCCCATCCCCCCATGGATCAGACTTGTTCGGCATATTTCTTGGATGAAATCTCAATCAGATTGGAATTTTAGGAATTTGGGTGTTGTCCAACAACTTTGAAACTGTCACCAGTTTACATGTATATAACTGTTAATTATCAGCCACTTCACCTGGAGGTGGAGTTAGTGTTATGGCTGAGTGATGGATAGTCATTATTATAGAGTACGTACTGTATTTATTTTGAGTAGAAGGTCACTGTGAATATACTGTGCTTTCTTATCAATCTGCACATTCCCATGTTGCATTACTATACGGATTAAGAGTGTGTTCACCTCTGATCATGAGAGAGATCCATGGCCCGGATGCCTGCGTCACAGCCTGGGTAGATGTAGAGCTGCTTAAAGTCGCAGGCCTGCCACACCTCCACCACGCCGTTGTCGCCTCCAGTCACCAGATTCTGTCCATCGCTGCTCAGCAGCACAGCCTGACAACAGATACAGAGACATCAGTACTGCGGGCTGTCTAACTAATAAAGGGTATGTTTTACGATGCGAGGTCTCACCCTGGTGGAGTCGTTGAGCTCCATCTGAGCGAGTAGCTTCCCATTGATGCTAAAGTTGCAGAAGCGGCCTCTCTCATAGTATATGATGCAGTGACCCTCGCTGGAGACGGAGATGAGCCGCGGCTGCTGACAGTTCTCTGGACCCTCCAGAGCCCGCAGCAGGTCCCCTGTGATGGTGTGTACCAAGCACGGACCCTCTGATACCACACACACACACACATACAGTCAGTCACATACATAATACGCAACAGTGCGTCTTTGAAGGTGAGAGTCACACACATGGCCTCAAGGATACACTTTTTTTTTCATGAATAAGAATAAGGTTAGCTCATCATAACATTAAAAACAAACAAACATAAAACAATAAACATTAATAAACAACTTAAAACGTTTCAAGAAATACTGTCAAGGTAATGTGAAGGTAATGTATGCTAGGCATCTAGTTTCATTAGCAATAAATGATTATGTCATGTTACATCATGTTAAATAGCTTTATCAACACAGTGTGTGATTAATAATTCCATACACATGCATGAGTGCCTATAAACCCCTTCTTCCTACATCAAAACATCATTTAATAGAAGGAGTTATATAATATACATATTAATTCCCATCTGTGGTACTAAAGATGAGATGATAAGTGAACCTGAGAACAGTCAGTGCAGTGTGCGGTGCCGTTACCGCTCAAGAGTGTTGTGTAATTTTTTCCACTAATAAAAATGATAGTATAAACTGTATTTACTAATGCATTTAATGTATTCCAGTGAAAGGAGGTGGTGTTTGTACTGACCTTTGGCTCCACTGATGACCAATCCCAGCTCAGCACATACAGAAACACACACCACCTCGTGATCATGACCCGTGAGAACGGCCCGGGGTGCGGGATAATCACCTACAGCGTGCGCGACACGACAAACCACACATTCAGATCCTGACAGAGCTGTTTAATATGCAAAACCTTATACAGTCATGCGTAAAAGTTTGTACACCCTCTTTTAATTATGTGCGTTTTTCTGTCAAAACACATCATTAAAACCGCAGCGGGTCTTGGTATTATGCAAATACAACCTTAGAGAAACAACATATTACTGTTTTCACCGAGCGATTATTTATTTAACAAGAATGAAGCCAAAAAAAAAAATATATATATATATATATATACACACACACACACACACACACACACACACACACCAGGGTTTGACATTAACTTTTTTGCTCACTGGCCAATGTGGCTAGTGGATTTCCGGAGTCACTAGCCATTCAGCCTT
>JAQMYK010000009.1:10741729-10760447 GCA_030014345.1 Clarias buthupogon
TTGTTGGGATACTCTTTTAAAGCTGGCAGCATTAACAGCTTATATCGAAATATATATCGTTACCGTTCAATATGGGGAAAAATTATCGAGATTATATTTTTGCCATATCGCCCAGCCCTAGTCGATTCTCCATAAAAAGTGTTAAAAATTTTTATCCTAAAGACAAACATGTTGTGTACAGCTGCTGCAGAGTCTCTTCTATGCAAAGCACTGACTAATCAGTTATTGGATCAGCGTAAAAACACAGTTCATACTAAGGTAAAAAAAAAAAAAAGGGGGGCATTTTAGACCATTCAACCTGAGATCATAACACTGCTAGGAAAGGTACACTCTTACAGAGTTAAACTGTTTCCTACTGTATCTTTTTAAGAATTTTTGTTACACAGTTTCATGTATTTGCATAGGCAAGACTTTAATACACTATTGAACATACTTTATCCAATATATTGAATACACTATTGAACATACTCGAAAATGTGCAGAATTCATATAAAACACTTTCTGTTTTTTTTTTCTCAATCATACAACACCTTCAAATGGGTCATTACGGTGGACAATATGAACTTGTCTCTGGATGATGATTAACTTATTTAAATGTTAAATTTAGTGTTTAATTAAGTTTAGTTATTTAGTCATGTCTATTGCAAGAGAGATTATCATCATCAGTGGAATTCTCCTGGTATATCAAGAAAATCTGAAGCGATAATACACTATTATGTTTCTGAGACATGAGACAAAGTCTATTTATTTTCAAATTGTCCAGGCTGCAGGAGAGCCCTGACAAGGTAAAACTACTGTCTAACAAAAGATGGCACTGCTCTCACTTCTGTTGGCCATGAAGACTTCCAGGCCAGTGTTCTGCAACAGGTAACGTCTGGCAAACACAGCTCTGATCTCACTGAACATCCATTTCCCATGCAGCCCCTCAGAATACGCCAGCACCTGAACAAACACAAACACACACGCACCAACACATTAGAAGCACTATAAGAGCGATGGAGACGATATACAGTTTTGGCTACACACCTCTATCAGCTCATTCACAAACTCAGCTTCTGGAGGAGGAACACGCACCTTTTCGTCAGTCTTCTTAAAAGCAGGATCTTCTTCATCCACCTCAAAGTAAATCTCAGTAGTTGTGATGGAGAGCGTCCCCCTGGCAACCACCACCGGAGCGACCAGCTGGGCCGGAGTGCTCAGGACTACAGGACCTTAGAGAGACCAGGCCAGTTATTACATTTGTTCCACATAATATTTAGCATGGATTAGGTTATCTATAGTTCAAATTGTCCAAAAATATTTGATTTTCTAAAGTGTTAATGATACTGAACATTAAACATCCAGACGTTCATTAATTTGATCGAATGAAGCTTAGTTGAGCTGAATATGTTACACAGAGTCAGTGGTTCAATTGAGTTGATTACTAGATGATTTTAATTAGTTCATTTAGTAAATCAGGCTTTAAATGCACAAAGTTTCATCAGCATCTGTTTGTCTGCAGCTGTGCCAGCAGGAACTCTAGATTTCCATCCAAAAACACAGTTCGAACACGGCTCATATTAGTTAGGCTACCCATGTGTTTGAACAGGAAACTTGCCTCTGGAGGTAAATACTCGAGGATGAAAAGGCACTAGAAATAAAGTACATTTATTCACATTAACACAAAACATAAGAGGGATACAAAAACCATCAAGGACTTGAATCCGGTTCCCTTTTCCCCTGAGTGTGAGCATTACTGTACCTGCCAGATTGTCGATCTCCTTCTCCTGCAGCAGACTGACCGCGTCGTCGTCTCCTTCCAGCATCAGCTCCATCTCAGGATTCTGACTGACCACAGACTGGCTCCTGAACGCCTTCTTCGACTTCACACTCTCCTCTTCCTCAGGAGCTGCAGAGACAAAAAAACCCCAAGATATTATGACATCTGTGTGTGCCATTTATACTGTATATCTTATTGTTGAGAGCAGAGTGAGTCTGAGTAACATGTCGTGTTAAACTACTGTACTGTATAGTGCTTGCATTTATTAATTAATGTTTATTTTGGCTGAGCTGTAAGAGATTAAACAATTCAGAGTAGTGGCACATGTCATTTATAACACATTATTAAAAAAAATTAAATAAAATAAAAAATAAAGGCACTTACCGTAATCCTCCAGTGATTTGAGTGACACGTCCGAGTGTGTGGAGCCGAATGCGTTGCGAACAAATCTTCTCCTCCTGCGCAGGTCATCTTCCCAGTAGTCCAAGCGCCAGTAATCAAGCAAATTGCTGGAGAAACAGATGGAGTGTGTGAAGTTTAAAAAGTGGAATTTAGTGAAGTTTTACAATCTATAGATCCATTTATATGGACCGTAATATTGCACTAATAATCAGAATAATAACCCAATCAGAATCAAATGCAGCCTTCAACCACCTTAGCCATGTAAACACTTGGCCTGATAGTTTCTCCTCGGTCGGAATAAATCTAATGAACAATTCTGTCAATTTTTCAGGACTAGGCCTGTAGCTGTGGATGTCTGATGTCATCAGAACGTTCTTCATCTACATTGGTTTCATTTGTTTTAATGGTGTTTGGCCACATAACGGACAAAGATATTTTACCACAATATTTAAATCTAAAAAAGCTAAAACTATGATGTGTGTAAAACTTGTAATATACCGTAGACAGCCCGCATATTCTCATTTATCCTACAGAGAGCACAAGGCTGTAAGTGACTGACTGACGTCACAGACCGGCACCATGTCAGTGTGAATAATGAACTGCTAATTTGTAGTAAACCTCCTCAGTTAGATCGTATGAAACTGAGGACTGCTCTCCAGACCTTCCCTTATACAACATGTAAGTGGTTTTCCTTTTATACCTCTGTGCCATGGTTCCCCATGCTCCATGTTTATTAGTCAGGATATTGAGGATCTTCTGCTTCAGCTGGTTGGCAGTCACGTGATCTCTGTGCTTGGCTGCACTGATCAGGTGATCGCACATCTTCTCTTCCTCTCTCCGGTCTGCTGCATACTGCGCACAGTTGGACTGCGGAAGGAGGCAGGACAAAGAAGAACGCGGTTAGAACTTATCCACATCTGGGCACAACAGCAGAACATGACTGAAAGATTTACTCACATTAAGCATGTACAGTATACACACACACACACACACACACAGAGTCACAAACATAAGCTAACCTCAAACTCTGCATGTTTGTGAACATCCTCAGCTCTCTGTCTGTTGAGGATAAACTCTGCCTCATTGGCTACACGCACAATGTGGTCCTTCATGGCATGGCACAAGAGCCTGAAACAAACACACAGCTGTTAGACAGCAAGGAATAACACAAGCATGGGGTTCAGATTTACATTTAAGGATCATTAAATTTTACACTGTGTACTGATGACAAATCTTCACTGTCCATGTGTTCTTACCTGCCCTCATTAATAAGCTCAATAAAGGCGAGTCCTGCATTCTTCTGAATGGAGTTCTGCCACTCCTGAGACACAAAAATGATAGTTTAATGATATTTAAATATTTTCATATTCACACCTATTGAACACCAAACAGCTAGAACAATGGAGCATCTACTACGGGGAAAAAGGTTTGAAGTGAATTGCACATGCAGTACAATTGGACTAAGGCCTCAGTAATGTGCTATAAAACAGCAGACATGTCGACAATCTGTCCAGAGTGGCTGCTTGCCAGCTTTGCAGTAGACGGAAAGAAAAGTCAGGAAAGGGCAGGAAGCTTTTAGCCCAGGATGCTGATGGTTCTAGAACACCACATCAGAGGCTCTGGTTACCATCCCTTCCTGCCGATCAATACTTTGGGTTCGGTTTCGTCCCCAGAGAATCTAATGGAGGGCCAATGTGGAACCAGTGTAATACTATCTACAGGGGAAGGGAGGGCATTAAGGATGACGGGAAAGGAAGGGAGGAGGGGAGAGGACGCAAGGAAGGGACGAATCATAGATCCAAGTGCTGAATCAAGAGTCAAGAACCAACAGGGAAGTGCAGAGCTGGGATTTATTTCAAGTGTATGATTTGTCCATAGCTATCCAAACTTCACTTCCTATTCTCTTTTTTATTATTATAAAGAGCTATTTAACAACTATTTGCGGTAAAGAGCTTATACAGAACATGCCTTACAGTTAAGGAACTGACTGAGGAGCGAAATGTGGAGAATCAGTTCAAGGTAGGAAAAGAATCTACGTTGTTTATGAAAATCCAAATGTATTTTTAGCATTAACTTTTAAAAAGGTTTATATTCCACACTTCTGTAACTACATACTAATCAATAAGGTGAACAAATAATACCTGAGCGAGTTAAAAACGGCTACAGAGGGCACTGGGAGAGATTGTGGTAATTTGTGTGAATGTGGAAACATCCAGCTGTATTTGTGGAAATCAGGGCTCTTGAGTGGGAACATGTGTCACGTCGAGAATCTGTTATAACTGTTATAACATTCCTATTAACTCTATAAAATCTTCATTTGCTTAAGATGTGGATGAAAAATTTTCCAAGATTTCCTTTCCCGATATTTTCACCTAGACGTGTTAAATCACTTAGAACATGGTGTGTTTTATACTCTATACGAATATAGAGTCTTTAATTATATGAATGTATTTGGTTGCATATCATTTGGTTGGAATAACTGGTCAATCGAGTTGGTGGCCCACGCACATCACAAAAATGCAGCGTTCTTCCCTGGTGATGCTTTTCCATGTTTGTGCTGCAGCTTCCTTCAGTTATTGTTAGTTTCGGAGGGTTTATCCTTTCCGTTGCCTCTTCAGGAGTTGAAAATCAGGCTTACTTTGGCTAAAGGCTGCTGATTGAAATGTCAGTGTAAAATCTCCCTTGTTTTTCCTCTGATCAAGTCCTCTGCTGCAGTGGCAGTGTGTTCTGGTTCACATTGTCTTACTGCATGATTAAGCTCCTCTGAGTTAAGCTGGATGTACTGTACTGTATGTCTCTGTAAACTAGCATACAGAATGTTTCTGTAGACTGCTACAGTGGTTCTGCTGCTACTACCAGAAATTACATCATCAATAAAGATCAGAGATCCTGTTCCAAAAGCAGCCATGCAAACCAGAGCTTGTACTGTATGTTTTACATCATGAGCAGCTCCTTCCATTCTTCATATTTTGGCATATCCAGTACTTCGGTAGAGATTAATCTTGGTACTACTGTAGATCTTTTATGGCACTTGCCTGTATTTCTCTGCAAAACATCTGGATTATTGTTGATTGTTTATTGTGATACCTCCACCCTGTACTGTGAAGGTTATTGGTGATGTTGTTTTTGGGTTTTCCTTACAGCCCTCACTGTGTTTATCATCAACTGCTTCTGCTTTCTTTGATTGACCTGTTTGACATCTGGTCATTAGTAGATCAATGGTTCTTTTCTTTTCCCACACATTTCAAATTGATGCATTGCCCATACCCAGTGCTCGAGCCATGCCACTGATTCACTCTGCGTGATTCATTTAAAGCTTCCAGAGAGACAAGACACTTGATCCCCAGATTCAAAACAAGTTATGGAAGCACGTTCAGTTAGTAAACACATCTGATGACATTGGCATCTAAACAACACTTCTTCTCCTTAGTAACTGCTCCCAGATCATTCTGAATTGCCTATACATCATCCATGTTCTTTTTTTCATGTCTAACATGAGCTACAAAGCTAGCTAGATTCTAACACACGGCTGAATCCAGAATCACACTCTAATCAAGGGCACTACTTGGTGTGTGGAACAAGGGGGTGTACACTCTACACAAAGCACAAAATTAGCATTTTACACTTTTTGTGATTCAACACCGGAATGTGGAAGTTAAGGTGATATTCGAAAGTGGAATAAGTTGAAATATAAGTACTGTAAGTTACTTAGGACTGCCCACAAGAGGTGGGAGGTAAACAAAGACATGCATTTCCTTACAGCACGTTCACATTCGGGTGGTGGAGGGTAAAAGAGAGAGGGAGAAATCTTTGTTTTCCTATGAAAAAGGGCTACTAAATGGAGAACTTGTACTTAAGTCATATTTTCTCTATGGAATCTCTACTTTTACTCATGTGCAGGATGTGTACTTTGCCCACCTTGCAAAAGGTCATGTGTTGACTGAGCAAAATAACTAGTGGAACTGTTGCATAAAAGCAATATCACACTCAAGGTCATGCTGTTGCACTGAATATCACCGCAAGTGTAATATTGCTTAATTATTCAACCTTCAACTGCCTTTCTCTGTAATAGTGGGTGAAGAACAGATCATATCTGATCATTTTGATTCATACACATTTTCATAATTTTCCTGTGATCCTGTAACGTTGCTTTGAGACAATGACCATTGTTAAACACGCTATTCAAATAAAACTGAATTGAATTAAATATCTACATTTCACAAGCTCTATTTTTAGCTGGATATCAAAGCAACAGTGGAATCATGGGAATGCTGTTTGCACTCTTACCTGTGAACACAGTAACATCACCAGTTCCACTACTGATGTGCTGGACTTCATACACACCAGACCTGCAGTGGAAAGAAACAAAATCGGAAAAAAAATAACCAAACGGCTAACAATTGTATTCCCACAGGCTAAATCACAGAATCTATGTACAGTAAACAAATCCTTTTCCATTATTATGGCTTAATGCTCTTTACCGTATACCATGGCCATGAAAATACTAATCGGGGGAGTTTCCAGGTTTACTTTAGTTTCTCATAATGGGACGCCTATAAAAATGACCTTCATTATCTTCATACTCTGACCTTCTCTATTTCTTTAGGGTAGAAATGTTCCATCACTGAATAGAGACAATCAGTCAAAGGGACTCTAATTTGCCCCTGCTCCCACATAGAGATGATCAGCACACAGTTTTCTCTTGTCTCAATGACCCCAATCACCCTTGCCATTCACTCACAACCATCAACCACCACCCAGGTTCAAAGGTCACACACTTGCCACATAAGTCAGCAACTTGCACTTCCTTGGTCACCCAATCCTCTATCCATATAGCAATGCTTTGCTTCTGCAGCCATCTCCTTCCAACCTAACAATCTCCTTAATGCTCCAGCAAACAACAGGTTATTCTCTCACAGCCCCGATCAGGCTATTCCCCTCTTCTCCACTCCTGTCTCCACCGTATAAACCCCGCTACTCCGGTACCCTAAGTCAGCTTCTGTAAATAAAACGAGTATGCTACTCTCATATCATTCTGTTCTAAAATTGTCAAGTAAACCTCTATTTTGGGGAAGTGGCCATGGTAGAAGCCAACACCCAACAAAGTGTCTCGATATCAGAAACTAGCTCACCATCACTTTACACATTATTTACGATACTGTCTTAGGACACAAAGTTGGATGCTGTCCGTTACTTATATTGATCTATAGCTAGTCTTAAATTGTGACATTTTCCCAACAACATATAATATAAAAACAACCATATAAGACAAACAGTCAGGACGAGGCATTCGAGACAGAATGAGAGCAAACAAACTTTAATCTGCGATGAGAAAGGTAAAAGAAAAGACAGAAAAAGAGAGTAGAAAAAGTTAAAAGAATAGTCAGCTGGAGATGGAGGTGTGAGGACACAGAGACCAAGACGATGGACAGTGGCAAGACAAGAAGCGGGATTTATACATTCTCTTTTATCAAATCATATCTAGAGCTGATTAAAAAAAGAGCCTTTCCCAATACAATGTATTTGTTATGAGCATACATTCGTTTCCTAATCCTTTTCTCTAATTATTTATGCTTTTGGACTGTATTGTTAAAGCTCTTTCTTTTAGCGCGCTCTCTCTCTCTCCTTCGGATACAGAGCACCAGCCTGTATCTGCAACTCTCCTGACCTCATACCTGGGTCCATGGAGTTGTGTGTGTATGAAGTAGCAGACGTACACACACAGACAGCAGACAATGAGGGACTCCACAGAGACGCCAGCTAGAAAGGAAAAAGGAAGCACTATACAGCACCTGTACCTTCAATCAGCAACTCCTGCCCATGACTACCGAGCAGGGTCCTGGACAGGAAGGGTGCGAAGTCCACAAAGATCTCCCTCAAGAGGGGGGCCACCTTCTCCAGTGCACGCTCTAACTTAGTGGTTATGCTGTAGGAGAAACAGAGGGCGAGACAGACAGAGAGGCAGCAATGTTTTACGGTGCACAGTCAGGAACAGCCGGACAAGCATAGTGTACGCTATAAGATACAGACAGACCCAAAAATCTGAGTCCACTCCATCAACAACTGCTTGACTTTCTGTAGAACATTTTCATTGCAAGACCTTGAACTGACACAGGTCAATAAATACTAAGACCTAATGCTTTGTTTAAAGTGAAAAGGCTCAAGGAAGAAGCTCACGACTTTATTTCTGGTCAGCATTTGATCTCTACACAATAAAATATCTGTTAATAAAACGAGTATGCTACTCTCATATCATTCTGTCCTACAATTGTCAAGTAAACCTCTATTTTGGGGAAGTGGCCATGGTAGAAGCCAACACCCAACAAAGTGTCTCGATATCAGAAACTAGCTCACCATCACTTTACACATTATTTACGATACTGTCTTAGGACACAAAGTTGGATGCTGTCCGTTACTTATATTGATCTATAGCTAGTCTTAAATTGTGACATTTTTCCAACAACATATAATATAAAAACAACCATATAAGACAAACAGTCAGGACGAGGCATTCGAACCCAATGGAATCCAAAAGATTGGATTGATCAATATTTCATACTTACTCAAACAGCTGGACATTTTTTGTTTTTATAGCATTATCACACATCTGTATGAGAAGCTGTACGTCTTTTGGATCATTAAGTAACAATGTCATGCTTGGTAGCGCATGTATTATGAAGATTAATTCTGATTTGGCTACGTACTATAAATTAAAACAGTTGTAGATTGATTCAGTGTATAAAAATATCCTCTACTGATCAAACTGCATTGATAAATAAGAAAAAAATACACACTGCATTTATATCAATTGAACTGCGTCAACGAGTCATAAAAAGTACATATGAAAAGAGGAAACCGACTTTCAAAAGGATATTCAGTTAAGTTTTTCTTTAAATAATGAAATCATAAGTTTTATATAATTTATTGCATATAGGAAATTAAAACAGCGTTTGGGAGTGAAGTCAGAGTTTTGTATGATTCATGAGCTACAGCACATACCCTTAGTTACTGTTTGGTTAGAATGAGAGTTAGTGGGTGAGTGTAGTGTTAATGCTGCTACAAACACCAGACAGGTTATATGAGCAATAGGAGGCAGAGGCTTTACACGCATAGACAGGTTTTATTGGAATATGTTCTTCAAGCAGAAAGTATAATAACTGGTTTACTCAATTTCTGCAAAGAATATATTTCAATAACTAAACTTGTACCCGTACAAGTTTACCTACACTAAGGCTAAAGCTACTTGACACGTAGCACCAGGCTCAGTGGCTCTATGGAGACACAGAGCTCAGGAAAGGGTCAGTAGCATCATGGGTAGTGAGCATTCTTATTGAGCACAGACTTGTCTTAAGCATATTAAGCAGGAAGTGATACAGGAAGTGAATGAAAAACACGATGCAGTCCCACTTTGCGTTAGATAATCTTGTAGCATGGAAAGCCCATGTGTGCAAGTGAGGAAACTAATAAATCCATCATGTGTGCACAGCTCCAGTCCAGGAGGCCCAGAGGCCCGAAGTGATTACCTTACCTTTAATTAACTGGTTCATTAACGGGGTGAGTGTGGCTCTGTTCAGGTAGGAAAATCACCAAATTGTGCTGGACTGGAGTTGGACACACCCGTTCTGAGAAAGACTGATTCAGTGCTGTATGATTCAATGCTTTTCGACTGGACTATAGAGTGGAACTGACTCAGAGATGAGAGAGGCAGGGTGACACTGCAACATCAGCGTCCACCTCCCTGACACACGAGACGACCAGGACGAAGAACGTGTGCAGAACACAGGGGAGGGGCATAAATATTTAACAGAGCCTCTGCATAGTGTCTACCAGTTACCAAGAACTGTTTTTGTTCAATTGTATTTTCAATAAGATTACATTAGGATAAAAAAAAATAATAATAATAAAATATTTATTTAGAGGCAGAAAAGCATCAGATATTATGATCTTTTTTTTTTTTTTAGATCTGGTACAATATGTTGGGTACCATTTTAACTGTCAAATGTAAAATATGACAAAATGTCTCGCACAATACAAGTACTGTACAAACGCCTTGAGCTAGCAGTCATTGCTTCATATTTTGATTCCAAAGAGTCACATTTTCTTGGATTTTAAGTACTGATATGTACTCTTGAAGAATAGTTTTCAAGACTAGTTTTTATCAGTTAAGTCACACAGTGACATTTGAATCATTCAGGCATAAAAAAAAAACAAAAAAACAATTTAACCAGTAAGAAACAGGTGCAGATGATGACAGATGATCAGGCCAGTGATTAGTATACTGGTGATGCTGAATGCTGAGTGGCTGGAACACATGAGAGGGGAAATGAGGTTGCTGCTGAGATGGTTACATAAACAACCAATTTTTAAACCATACAGTATCTTAGGGCATTTTGCAGCCTGTTACAATAATTAATTTCTTTTATTTATTTATTTACAGTACATCATATAATTAAATTTAATATGAAGAAATGAGGGTGCTCAAGACTTTTGCACAGTACTGTTGGTACGAGTATGTGATAGGTACAGCTGCTCGCATAAATATTCACTCTCTTGATGATTTCCACATTTTGTAATGCGTAACTAATAATTGCGTTCAGATTCATAAAACATTCAGAAAAAAACACATCCAAGACGACACGCTTTAAGTTCCCAGGGGATGAATGAGCAGAAAACTTGTGTCTTATTTTCTTACATACACTTTTTAAATATTAGGCATACTGTACACTGTACTGTATACTGTATGCTGCATATTAAATGGCTAACAATAACTCTAAATCTATAATCTACTCTATTAACTCTATTTCAGTTCCAGGTTCGATTATAAATGGTGGAAAGCGTAAAGGCGGGTGAATAATTATGCAGGCAACTCTATATTTTCTTGGCAGAAAATTAATTTACTTTAATTTAGAGGATATATTTACACTGTATGTACCTGTACACGCGCTTCATTGTACAGGTACATACATTACTCATATTAAAATATTATTTCAAATGCCTAATATGAATATTCTTCCACAGTAAGTATTAATCAATAAGTTTACAATATATAATTGAGTTCTGATAAATCAACAGTTCTGGGTAGGGGAGGGTAGACTATACGGTATGAGTGAGAGAATATGACAATATGAGAGGATGAAAAAAATGAGAAGGAGGTGGAAGCTGTTGGGTTTGTTGTTGATGCTTCCTTGCCTAAGAAACTGTCCCTCATCTCTGGGGGCTGTGTGGAATCCTGCCAGTGAGCTAAAGGATTTGAGCTCTGCAGGGGTCAACCCACTTCGCAGTGGACAAGGGTCCACCTCACAAAAGGCACTGCAATACAAACGGGCACAAACACACAGCAATTACAGGTGCTATAGAGGTTAACACTAAGTATTAATAGGGGCAATGGGCTCTGCTTGCTTTGCTTTAACTCTTTTAAGGGTCATGTTGGATTCAGGCTTTTACCATGTGTAGAGTGTCGGTAAAATCATTCAAATATATGTAAAAATATATGCTCATATCAATAAATAAATGACCAATATAGACCATTCATACCACTATGACCACCTGCCTAATTTTGAGAAGAAGGTCCCCCCTTTTGCCACCCAAAACATAAGGAATGCGCTGTGTGTTCTGACACCATCACAACCAGCATTAACCCTTTCAGCAATCTGAGCAATAGTAGCTCTTCTATTCAATCCAGACTTTGCTCCCCACACACATCAGTGCGCCATGGCTGCCCACGACCATGTCGCAGGTTCAGTTGTTTGTTTGTTTTTTTGCTCTTTGGGCTACGTTTGGTAAAAGTTTTTGTAGGAGCTGCTCTGATCCAGTCATCTATCCATTACAAATCTGGCCCTTGTCAAAACAGCAACACTTAGAAAAGTAGAAACCCATAGAAAGGTGTCAGAACTCACAAACGGGGACCTACCCAATGTTATAAATCAATATTAGGCATTTAGTCATAATGCTATGGCTGCTTGGTATGGCATAATTAATATATTCTAGACTACAAACATACGTTATAAACACAGTTTATAATAACTTTACATAAACACATTATAATGGTGGTGTTTAGGTTTAGTTATGCTCGCCCCCTAGTGGAGTATAGGGTGAACTGCTAGACTTTGCAGAAAATAACACACCCACAATGTCTGACAGCTTTCTTTCTTTCTAACACACAACAGAATTGTCAGTCTTGCTTTCATTAGAATGTGTTGGCATGACGTGCTTGCAGTTCTAAGATGAATCAGAAACAGAAAAAGGTTGATAAAAATATGTAGATGTAGAAAAAAAAGGATTTAAAAAAAAAAAAAAAAACATCCAGCAGTACAAAGGCAACGTAAGTGCTGTGTTACGGAAGAGGGTGACTCAAATGAGAATAAAAAGGCAACAGAGTAAGAGTTAAAAGACTTGTAAAAGCAATGAGAGAATGCAGGGTTGTGGAGGTGTGCAGAGATGAAGAGGACAGGAGAGGAACGGGGAGGCGAACCTCATGTTCTCCACTGTGTCCTCGGGCATGGGTGCTACCGTCTGCACAGCCGGCAGGTTTTTACTGGTGGCACCGTTCACAAAGCTGGAGGATGAGGCAGAGGAAGACGAGGCCGAGTCTGTGGCACCTGTAAGACATCAAAATAACATCAACCTAGAGCTAAATACAACCTTGATATGTGGCATTCAAACAGAACCTGCATGGTAATACATACACAGTACGGCCCCTGTAGCACACGTCCTCACACAAATCACCCGGAGGCTCAGCTATTCAGGAAGGATTTCAAATATCACTTTGACACTGATGAAGGAAAATCCTGAGTGCGTTCTCCACTGCTGTTATTTTATATTAGTGCTGTAAATATTTTACTGCATTGATACTGTAACTCCCACTTGTAAGGCTATACATGAGACATTTTCTCTCTTGAACTGTAGCATTTACTTACCTTTTATTTATTTGTGAATAAATGCAAGTTAAAAAAATTACCTTTTATTCATATTTATTTTTAGTACATTTTCAGTGAAGGTCTTTTCTTAATGGCAGACATTTGGAAAGCGAACACCCAGAAAGACACGGAAGAAATCTGTACTGTAGCACAAAGATGGTGCAAGAGAGGAATACGTGTTGGGTTTGAGGCTGTGAAGTGCTGACATGTCATGACATGACATGAAGTGCTTAATTGTCAATTAAAATACAACTCCAATTCCATAAGGTTGGGACAGGATGGAAATTGGCAATAAATTTGACAGTTTACCAATGAGTAACATCTGCAATCCACATTTCTGATAACACTCTTACGCATTTGGGCACTGAAGACACCGGTTGGTCAAGTTTAGTAAGTCGGATTTTCCCCATTCTTTAATTATGCAGGTCTTCAGCTGTGCAATTGTACGGGGTTTAAGCTTACTTAGATTTTGCACTTCATAATGAATTCTCAATCGGAGCAGGCAGGCCAGTGTATCTAGCACCCATACTCTGTGTTTAGCAGCCATGTACTGTATAAACCAAGGAGAAGGAGGTTTGATGTTTTCCTGCAGGGATGTCTCTGAAAAGATTGTGTTTGGATGGTAGCATGTGTTGCACCAAAAATAACACATTTTTCTGCATTAATTCTGCCCTCACAGATATGCAATTTGCCCATGCCACGGGCACTGGCACACTCCCACGCCATGATTGATGCTGGCTTTTGGACCTGATGCTGATAACGGCTTGCACGGTCCTTTTCCTCCCTGATATAGAGAACATGACAGGTGTTGTTTCCAAAAAAATTTAAATGTTGACTCATCGAACCACGATACACTTTCCAGTGTTCCACTGTCCATCTCACATGAGACTGAGCCCAGAACAGGATTGATTTCTTCTTCTTTAAGCCTCAAGTAGCATTTGTAAATGCAGTAACGAACTGTGTTAATAGACAAAGAGTTTTAGAAAAGAGTACCCGAGCCCACATCATGATATCCACTACAGAAGCATGATGCTCTTTAAGACAGTGACTTATTCGGGATCAGAGATCACATGTGTTCAGAAGTGGGTTTTGGCCGTGCCATGTTCATGTTGAGATTTGACAGGTTTCCTTGAATTTCTTAATGATATTGTGCACTTACACTGGGGAATGTTATCCTGAAATATCTCATTGATGGAAATCCAGCGAGCCTCACCCCATCCTTGCCCTAGAAGGACTAGGCCTTTCTTTGAAACTCCTTGTATACGATAATGTTGTCACATGACCCTGTCCCATTGGAACGCTTTTTTGGAGCATAGGTAGTACTTTATTTATTTTCAATAATCTGTACAAGGTGAAGTGACTTTACAGATGATGCCTTTTTTGTTATTATCGCTATTTCCAAAATGTCCTGACTTATGTCAGTAAGGATTATAGATTCAGATTCTGGACTGGACATTCCTTTATGGATCATAATCCACATTAAAATCTTAGAGTTGTATACAGTGGAACCTTGGATCACGAACATAATTCGTTCCCGGAAGCAGGTTCGTATTCAAAAACACTCAAATTTTACCATAGGAATTAATTATAAACTCAAATTATTCGTTCCACAGCCCCAAAAAATAAATATATAAAAATTATTTTAAAAAATTATTTAAAAAATCTAAAAAAAATTATAATTGCTTTTGCTTTACATACTCGCTGTACACACGTATACACAAACAAAATAAATTATGTTTTACACACACGTGGTCACAGTGTTATGGTACATAGTACACACATGCCTGCATGTTGATTATACCAGTAAGAGACGCCCACTAAGACCCAGCAAAGAAGACGATTACCCACAATTCCGCAGCGCAAGAAAAAGAAAAACCGTTGGCTCAGTTGTGATCACGTGACGCTCGGCGTCAAAACAAGAAGTGCACGTGTGATACATGATACTTGGTACTCGTAAACCAAGAATTGTTCGTTTTCCAAGTCAAAATTTATTTAAAATCTTTGCTCGTCTTGCAGAACATTCACAAACCGCGTTACACGTAATCCGAGATTTCACTGTATGACAAAACACTTTGTTTTTTCAGTTTTTTCCTTAAAAAGAAAAAAAAAAAAGATGTGTGTGTATACATATATACCTGTTGTATTGATCATGCTCTTAGGCGTGGCACTAGCAGCAGCAAAGATGTTTGGTGTGCTGCTGGAGGAGGGGATGGCACTGCTGGTGGGTGTGCCCACTGTGTTCACTGCCAGACTGCCAGGTGGTGGTTTCTTCACTGGTACAACCACGCTCCTGGGAGTGAACACACAATCAGCACATCAGCACATTCTGATCGGGTTTAAAATCAACTGCAGACACTTTCTGTCTCTCTGTCTACACGTATTTGGGCTGGAAAAATCAAATAAGCAATTCTGTCTGACTTACACAGCACCTAGCTCCTACTGCTAAAACTAAAGCTAGAAAACAACAGGAGGAATATCAGCAGCTAACAGCGTTTAATACTATATACAGGTCAGCCCTGACCAGACAGGCAGCGAGGTGCAGTGATCTAAAATACATGGCTTAAAGTGTCAGTGCAGCACAGCTATAACATAGACACTGGAAAAAGGAACTTTTAATAAAATATTAACCTTTACTATCAATTATTCATATTTAAGGAGCTCATTAAATATGTACCATATAATTTGGAACATTTTTTATTTATTGCGTTTTCTTAATAAAAGAAAAAGCCTCAGTTTACCATTCTGAATACTCATAACACTGTACAACGCACTGGAACTTAATGTGCTGTGCAAATCAACATAGAAATCTAAAGAAAAAAATATATTTGTTACGGGACAGAGCTGTAGAAATGGACTTAATACAGCAAAGATTAATATTAAGACAGATAATCATGACGATAACTTTGCCAATGTTTCAGTTTTTCCCCCAAAATGAATTCAATTAAATATGTATTGAAGTGATATAATCATAGGGGCATTACTCACGATTAGTCGAGATCAACCGGTTAAATAGTTGAAGTACAGCTGACCATTACTACTTGGGTTAGATAGTTAGCATTGTTAACTGCACAGAAGTTTGATGCGGTTATCTAGTACTAAATACTGTACATACTGTGCAAAGGGTGATCAAGTCAAACCGGGACTTTTGATTGTTCAGAATAACAGAACACAATAATGAAAGTAAAAACTAGCATTATTTCTCTACAGTACAGTACAGTAATCCCCTACTACACTAATGCACTTATCCCAGTGTTTCACTAGTGCTTGACCGCCACCAAGGTAGACTGGATACACCAAGTTTCCTCAGTACGCCGGAGCCATGATTGGACTGCCTAAAGGTCTGAAATGCTGGCCTCGCAGGAACTTCTTTAATGGTCCAGACAGATAGAAATGGCTTAGAGAGAGGTCAGGACTTTACAACAGGATGTCGCAATAACTTCCAGTTCTCCTAATTCCCAGGTCCTGTAATGTGCAAGTGGTGTTCCTGTCCAGTCTGGCCCAGATGGCAGTTTCCTGTACAGGTATTCTCAAAGTTTTACATATTTTTCAGGTTATTGCTTTAGTAACCTTATCTTTTGAAAAGAAAAGCTGTTGCACCCTTAAACCAATGGGTCTAAAGTAGTGGACATTTTTTAAAGTTTTCAAAAATTGTTAATAATGAATTTTACAGTCTTAATGTCCATGCTCTGGAACTCTGACCTGAGAGTAACCTCATTACTGTACATTGTCTCCATGTTTTTAGATCTCAGTCCAGCCTGCGGGGTTTTTCATCACCAAACAAAAAATAAGTCATAATTAGTAACACAAGGCCGATGCTCTTAATGCTTCTCACCTGTCAAACGAATGGAACTGCATGGGCAGCATGGCAGCTGCCTCTCTCTTCAGCGCCGGGTCAGGATGGTACGGCTGTGGTTCAGGACCCGCCTCGGTGGCCTCCACTGGTGCTGCCACTAAGCTCTTGAGGATCTCCTTGACATTGATGCCCTTGTTGGCCTGGCTGATGCTGGAGATAGATGTGGCGGGCTTAAGCGGGTCTGCACCGAGCGGAGACTCGAGCAGAGACTCGTGGGACTTGCGCACCTCTGCTGAAAGTGTGCACAGGAGCTCACTCATAGCGTCTGGACCTCCTCCCACACCTGAGGCCACAACTGCCAGGTCAGAGCCGTTAAGTGTGCCGCCCACCTGCTCATCCCCGATGCCCGAGTCAGTATGGGGCAGCGAGGACTCCAGGGGCAGATCCTCCAACGGACGCTCAGTTCGACTGCTGTCTGAGAACAACGATGGGTTTTCTGCGCACACACACACATTAGATACACTAGATAAGCATAGCAGAGGCATATATTAATTATTCATTGCCTTTTTATTTTGGCTTCTTAATTGTTTATTTGGATCTTTTAAAAGATATCCCAAAAATGTGCTACATCAATACATAAATATGGCATAATTAATCAAACAAAAAATATGATTCAACCATGTAGGTGTGACAATTCTCAACAGCATTTGGTTCTAGTGCATCATGGGAAAATCGGGCTTCCTCTATTAATCTCAGGGAGGAGTGTAAAGTAAGAGCGAGAACTCTTATGTAAGCTCTTTTGTCATTAACGTTGCTGAAACCCAAACCAGTAAATCAAAACAAATATGGAAAAATGGCAAATTAATATGATTACCAAAAACACTACAATTCAAAACAAACAACTGTAATGCACATGATATACAATGTACACCATGGGGCCAAAAGTTCCCGGACACCTAACCACTACATCCATATGTACGTTTTAATCCGATTCCAGATACAGTACACTTAACGCCGCTTCATATTATACTAATCTGCACAATTTCCATGTTGAAGGCTTTCCATTAGATCATGCAGGGTGGCTGTGGGGACTTGATCCTTCAGTCACACTCTATGAGGCATCTGATGAGGAGGCCTCATAACTTCTGCACTATGACAGGTTATAAGAATTCAGGCTTATCTATGATTAGTTAGAGATGGTTTATTACATGTGAGCCAACCAGTGCACCGTTCGTAGCCAGAGTAACGGAAGAAAAATTTCTTCCCTGGAGACTCATCACATCACATATTGTACCCCGTGTGGGGTAAATGTGCAAAAAGAATATCTTTATTCTGACATGAGGGAAACGATCAGGTCAAGTGTTTACATGGCTAATATTGAATGTTGAATGGATTATCAAAGGTTTACACAACCTCTCTCATTCTAATCCGGTCAGACTGCTCTGGTTGAGGTGTTTACGCAATGCATTTTTTATCTGTTTGGGCTATTATTCCCGTTCTTACTGTAGTAGAACATCAGAGTCCATGTAAACACACACAGTGTCATGCTGGATTTACAGATTATTTCCAGTGTACTTAATACAACAGATTATAAAATCCACAATTACATCCACAAAGCCGTACGCACACAATTGTATGCTGCAGTTTAGGGAACTAAACTGTCCATATACTTTTGACTTACTAACGTACATGTATAGCTAGTATTAAATCTCTATTTTTATTTACAGTGGCTTGCAAAAGTATTCGCCCCCCTTGAACTTTTCCACATTTAGTCACATTACAGCCACAAACATGAATCAATTTTATTGGAATTCCACGTGAAAGACCAATACAAAGTGGTGTACACGT
>JAQMYK010000009.1:10760547-10772625 GCA_030014345.1 Clarias buthupogon
AACCTCTGAGGCCGTCACAGAGCAGCTGTATTTGTACTGACATTAGATTACACACAGGTGCACTCTATTTAGTCATTCCACTTCCACGTGTACACCACTTTGTATTGGTCTTTCACGTGGAATTCCAATAAAATTGATTTATGTTTGTGGCTGTGATGTGACAAAATGTGGAAAAGTTCAAGGGGGCCGAATACTTGTGCAAGCCACTGTATTAGTTAAAACTTAATCAGTTAGTTTAAACTTTAAATGGTTAAAGACCCTAATTTAGTCTTATCTAATTCCTACCTGTCACTAGGGGGCTTCCACATTTAGCCCACTACTACCAGTCAGGAAGGGCCGACTAACACTGGTTTTTCCCCGAACCACGTGATGCCAGCCAACCGCATCTTTATGCTCACGCACCGTCGGAAGTGGCGTAACACACTCAGAGGACAGCCCTACTCGCTCCTTCCGCTTGCTTGAGCTCACAGACGCCCGTGACTTGGTGAAGAGTCGTGATTGTGAATGTGAATGTGAGAGCACCAAGTGCCTCCTATCCCAACCCTCTGCGAGACCTCAGCCAATCAGCTCCCTCTAAGCCCCTGGCTGTGAAAAGCTACACCACCAACCGGGAATCGAACTAGAGCTCTCTGGTGAAGAAAGTATTTTTATATGATGTTGTTACACCCGTCTCATTTTTCTCATGAGTCTCATGAGAAGCTCTTGCGTTAAAGCAGGTGTCTAGAGGAGTATAAGAAAGGGTAAATATGCTCTTTTATCCTTTCCATAATTTGGATGTGAAATTAATTTTGAAAAGTCACACTCACAGCACAAGCCTGAATCTTGAACTTTGTTTTTACGTCCTTAAATTTCCCCATGGAGTTTAATAAGGTTCATTTATCTATTGATGTATCGTTTCATCAAAACACAAGTCTAACTCTGAATACCACACGTTCATGACGCAAGTTTAAAATATGTGAAACGGAGAGTTTGCATGGAGGTGAAAGTGGCACGTGGCTGATATTTTGAGTCTGAATATGACTGGACACTGACTAAAGTCTTTGCATGTCAACACAGTCAGTCAGTTTCAGGTGGCACTATACACACGGTGCACAACAGCATTTATGAGCCACCAGGACTGCGGCTGTTCTTCTGTGATGAATGATCATTCAGATTCGTCCTTCCCTCGCGCGTCTACCCTGCAGACGTACCGTGTGACTTTAAACTCAGTCAGAGACAGGAGGAGGCAAACGACAGAGAGAGAAAAAACAGAGGAGGGCTAATAAATCAAGCCACCAAACTGAGGATTACAGCTGGCAGACAGTAGCAAGGGATAATGCACTCATCCATCAGTGATCAGAAGGTTTTACACTCACTCACACACACAGCTTACATATGTTTGCCTAATCAACAATTAAGAATACATTTAGACAAACTTTCAGTTTGTGAAGGACAGTGCAGTACTCAGATGTGCATCAGGAGAGAGGGAAAGTGGTTCAATTCACCTGTGCTAGTGGGGGAATTAATTTCCTGCCGTATGCTCCTTCCTGATAGGCTGCTGGACCTGCCGATCTCCCGCTGTGGCTCCAGGATGTCCCGATACTTGGACACCATGAGGACAGAAATGAAGTAAACTACAGCCAGAGCCAGGAATTGAGCCTGTTTACTGTCATCCTACACACACACACACACACACAAACACACACAGAGTCTGCTATGATATATACTGCTATCTCAATATACACTTCAAACTTTCACACACACACACACACACACCAGTGGGGACACAGCTTCAGTGACGCATAAAGCTTGAATCTGTATAAAACGTAGATATAGATATCGAACCCTAACATGCGTTTTTCACTTTATAGCTGTCCATCAGTCACACACACACCAATCAAATTTACAAGCCAACATGCCACGCGTCTCACCACGTCTCTGAAGACGACAGCCCTCAGGCGGTTGATGTCCACGTCCTGCAGCAATCTGTCAGGGTCCTTGATAGGTGAGAGATTACGAGGGACATTCGCTAGGGCACTCTGTAGACCAGAGACAGCACAGCAGAGCAGAGAGCAAACTGTTAAACTCTGTCTTTTACACATACACACAACACTCTCACAGTTGAACTGTGATCAAGTTGAATTAATTCAACACACATACACATTTAACTGCACGAAATGAAAATGGCTTTTACAGTATATCTGAAGGTTTTTTATTTCTAGTGCCAAAATGCAAAGTCTGGATTCTTGCAATTTGTGTGTGTGTGTGTGTGTGTGTGTGTGTGTGTGTGTTTGGGTGTTTATGTGTCTGTCGGTGTGTGTGTGTGTATAGTATGTGTGTGTGTGTGTGTGTGTGTGTGTGTGTTTGTTTGTGTGTGTGTGTGTGTGTGGTCACCTTGCTAGTGGCAGCTGTACCCTGAAGGTTGTCTTGTGTCTTGCTGAGAGGAAGTGATGACTTGTTGCCTCGTTCTCTCTGCCTCTGCCGACACTCCAGACAGTTCCTTACAGCAACACAACACACTGGAGGAGAGAGAGAGAGAGAGAGAGAGAGAGAGAGAGAGAGAAACAATGTGTGTGAGACAGAAAGAGAGTGAGAGACAGACAGTGTATGTGTGTGTGTGTGTGAGAGAGAGAGAGAGAGAAAGAAAATGTAAGATGGGCAATACACTGTGGGCAATCATTAGTCTACTCCAGTCAATGCCAAGAATACAAAGAACACCACATCCCATAGCTGCACAAAATGTAATCCTCTTTTTTAAATTTTCGGTTGTTAGAAACACACTTTGGTCCTGTAAAAATACCGACAGTAATAGGTCTGTGTAATGTTGATATTTTCTTTGCATACATCGAAACACTAGAGCCACTAGACATTAACATCTTGTTATTATTGCCATTCATTTCTGCAGTTATGTATAAAATCCCATGTTGTATGTGTCCTTCCTCTCTATAACACTGATGCAGTCACATGATCACACGTTCAACACTGCTAAAGTGAAATGACCTACAGCAGAAGGTCTGCTGGTTCCTGCTGGAGACAGATCTTTATCTTTTTTTTTTTGTATTTTAATGTGCAATATAAAAACACTACAGCAGCCACACACACCTAGTCGCAGGCACTGGCGCATCAGGCCTCCGGAGGACATGTTCTTCTCAGCCTCAATCTCACTGAAGTTGAGGGAGCTGGCGAACACCAGCACATCCACCATGGCCATCAACCTGCTGAGGAACGTCACAGCCGTCTCAGACGACATGCCCTGAGTGGCCTCCACGTTCTCCAGCTCAGTCTGTCAGACACACACACACACAAAAACACACGCACACATCCACTGGTAAGTGGTTCTCAAAATCATAATATACACATCTGCGACAATACAAAGACATGTGGAAGTCCAGTGTGATTGGGATGAATGTACGTGACGAGAAGCAGCCAGGCTATGTTCATAGGTGCGCAACACACACACACACACACACACACACATCTCACATACATAAACACACATACACATACACATACACATACACACACACACACACACACGTAGAGGTGCCAGTTATAGGTGGGTAAGTGGGGAAACAGGCCGGAGGAAGCTGTGAATAGACTGACAGAACGCACAGTGTGGAGAGTGCACTGAGTGAACAAGCTGTGCAGAGCGTCACGTTCAGCTCGGCTACTGACACTTTTACACTGAGCTTTAAGAGGTTCTTTGTTATAAACGCTTTAACAAAGAATTTTTATTTGACATTATTTCTAATCTACTGATTAAGAACGAAGGATCTACATAAACTAATTAAAACAAAGAAAAAAAATAACAAAACCAAAACAAAATCCACAGCGTCAAGTCACTATTTATCCTCATTAGCTAAGCTAATACTGCCTTCAAGTCCTGTCAGAAATATTCTAATTACAAAGGAAGTGAAATCATTTATAACATAATGTTGTAATGTCTAGCTGGAAACGTAGATATGTTTACGAGCTCAAAGTTTGGGTTGTGTCATGAAACAAATGGCAGGCTCTGATACAGCAGCTGCTTCCACAGAGATCTGAACAATTCGTACATGTAGACAGACTGCATAGTAAACTGGCCGTATTTCTGTCTCTCATCACTGACACATTGTGGCCTAATGTTTTTATTACATTACAAAACAGAAGCAAGGAATCCATTTTGTTTTCCAGCTAACGTACATCAAATCTACTACTGAAGGACGAGGAACTCCTGAGAAGGCAGCATTAGCAATTAGCTTTGCTAAACTTACTTGTTTGACCATAATAGCTAGATATCCAACTAGCTACAGTATAGCAAAGCAGTACTCAAGGTCAATGGCAAACTAGCTAAGACTGTAAACAAGTACACAAGGTTAATGGCAAGCTGGCTAACACTATAAACCAGTACACTAAATGTAAATAGAAAGCTAGCTAACACTGTAAACTAGAACTAAATATTAATAGTAAGTTAGCTAAAACATAGTAATCCAATACTCAAGGTTATAGCAAGCTAGCTAACATTGTAAACCAGTTCTCAAGGTTAATGGAAAGTTAGCTAACACTGTAAACCAGTACAGAATGTTAATGATAAGCTAGCTAACACTGTAAACCAGTACAGAATGTTAATGATATGCTAGCTAAAACTGTGAACTAGTACAGAATGTTAATGATAAGCTAGCTAACACTGTAAACCAGTACAGAATGTTAATGATATGCTAGCTAACACTGTAAACTAGTACTGAAGGGTACTGGCAAGCTAACTAATATTGTAAACCAGTATGCACGTTACTGGCAAGTTAGCCAACACTGTAAACCAGTGCTCAAGGTTAATGGCAAGCTAACAAACATTAGGCTAACAATTATACTTGGTACAACAGTAGTCAAGGTGTTCAGCAAGCTAGCTAACATTAAAAGTATACAATTCAAACCATTAGCCAGGTTCCTTA
Source organism: Clarias buthupogon (assembly GCA_030014345.1). Classification (NCBI taxonomy): domain Eukaryota; kingdom Metazoa; phylum Chordata; class Actinopteri; order Siluriformes; family Clariidae; genus Clarias; species Clarias buthupogon. Next base: position 10,765,455 of record JAQMYK010000009.1, read on the forward strand.
GCATGTTAACTAGCTCATTGTGGACACCATTAATCGAGTTATCTAGGAAATGTTTGCTTTTACAATCCTGGAGGCAATGACTAACCTGAACGCAAATAGTGTTCACATTTCTTTTTATCATGGTGGATAATTTTTGTCTCCCTAAACACAACAGGCCATTAATTAATGAGCAACAAGCTTTTAAATAATAGAGAATTTGACATTTTTTATTAATCACAAACAAACACTGAGTTAGATGACACTTAAAGAGCAGTGCTAAATATGCAGTAGTGCATTGTGGGTTTTTTTGCCTTATACAGTAGTTGACCCACCTCTCCCCCTGAGGAGGAGCTGCTCTCTGGCAGGGGCTTCAATTCACTGCTCTTAGGCTGAGAGCAGGGCTTGTGCTTCTTCTTTATCAAGCACCGTTCACACACACACACACACACACACACACACACACACACACACACACACACACACACACACACACACACACACACACGCGACTTAGTAGACAGATATACCGCATGAGCACTTAACTCAGAGCTGAACTTTTACACATTATGAAATGAGGAGCTGAAAATCATGGAGACTGAGAAAGGCAAAAGCAGGTGATGATTTAAGAATGAACTTATATGATTTGTTCAGTTAGGTAAGACATGTGGCAGAAAATGAAAAAAAAAACTGAAACAAGTCTAATAATATCAAGCTAAACATAAAGCAAGAAAATTGAGCAGCGAATAAACAGAAATTAGCAAAGTATAACAAAATGGGAACTTACAGGGTTCGCACTAACCTTAGAACTCTGCACATGCAAAAGACAAGAAGAGAGGAAAAAGACGAGAGAAAAGAAAATAAGATACAAAAACACAAAAGAAAGAAAAAAATTAACTGATATAAAACAAATTGACTATTAGGAAACAAATCAGTAGTAAGCAGTTAAAGCTGAAGGAGAAGAGTTTATATCCACACTCCAGCTCATAGCCATGAATTAATCTGGCAAATAACAATGCACTCAAAATTAAAACTGACATAGAAATAGTCCTCCAGACATACGCTGTCACTGAGAAACATCTGTAAAGGCAAAAGAATAATAATTACAAGCTTTAAGAATGATAAACATCTGAAGTGCTATAAAATGCGTTCATCTGTTTGAATTCATCACAAGAGCATTGCAGCAAATGAACTAAATTACAAATGATCAGAGAATCTATCAAATAAACACAGTATCGCTATAGTACAGTATCTCATCTACAATCAGTTCAGGATTACAAAACTAAACTCGACCCGTCTAGAAAGGAGAAGCCTGTAGGCGGCGCTGTGGTAGCACTTACAGAAGGTGAAGTGGCAGCGGAGAGCAGAGGCAGGATCCCTCCACAGGCAATGATGATGTTATCAACCATCTGAGAAATGAGGTGGATGGTGTTGTGTACAAATATAATGTTCTCGTTACTGTTCACGAAGTCCATGACTGATTTAGTCGAATGGCTGCACAAAATAACACAACAAAAGAGCAGAAGAGGAAAATGTATGACCAGCTTTTCGCAGAACACAAAGTATACACATCAGCAGGGTTAAGATACACACACAGACAAAATAAATAAGACAGCTGTGAACAGAAATATTTTAATATTATTTTACATATGCAGTGCCTCCAGAACACACTAACTTGTTTTTTTGCTCTAATGCAACATCAAATATAAGGATAATAGGATGGGATTATTAATTTGTGTTGCTCCTTTTGAGTTGACTCCTACTGTATGCAGAAAGTAAATTCAAGCTCAAATGTCTACAAAATGATTTGGATTTAGAAAGGAAAAAAGACCCTACTGTATGAATTTAACTTTTGCAGCAAGTAGAGATCTGACCTGTATGAGACTCTGTCTCTATGTCTCTCTAAGCTTTGAACTTTCATTTACACCCATTTGGTTTTATTCCCCAACGCAAACTTTTCTCTGACAATTTAGATGGAGAATGTTGACGGACAACAACTTTCAGATCATGCCACAGATTGTTCTTTTTCTTCCTTTTTTATTATTGGATTTAAATCCACGCTTGGACACTTTGCTTTAGCTCATCATCCTGCTGAAATTGATATTTTTACTTTAAATGCACATGTCTGCAGTTTACTAATATTTGGCTCCAATCATGTTGCCTGTGTTGGTGACAAGCTTTCTGTTTCCTCCAACTGAAAAGCAGCACCAGAGCATGCAATGGTGGGACCTGCATTCAGCTTTACATTAAACACTATGGCTAGGTTCTTAGATTTTCTAACATGGCCTTTCTCAGAAAAGGATTCATTCAGACGACTCTTCTCCAGAGCGGAGATCTGTGGAGTCTTGATATCGTTACTCCTGTTCTATCCAGTAAGCTCTGTAACTCCTTTAGCGTTGTATCTGAACTCTTTGGTACAGTAGTGTCTGAGAGTTCTACCATATTGTGTCCACCTTGGACAATGGATTTCACAGTGCTTTTTTTCCTAATCTTTTTTGAACCTTCTCCAGCTTTAGCCCCTTTAAGATCTTCATCTCAAAGCTTTACAGGCAGCTGCATGGTCCTCATGAGAGCAGGACTGATCTGATCTGTTCTTTAAGCTGTAAGACCTCATAAAGCTATTTACTGTATAAGGAATACCCTTGTTTATATAGTTAGTGTGAGCCTTCAAAATTTATACTTTAATTTAAAATTCAATACTTAAACTAACTAAAGCGATTAAAAAAAACTTTGAAATAGATTTTTTATTTTACTTTTGAATAATTCAAAGGATATTGAAATAATTCATTTCATTTTGATTTCTGTTGAGTCACTTCAAAAGAAGCAGAAAAACATCCAATTTTAATTAATGTTAATTTTATGTTGAAATACCACAAAGAGAAATAATCACTGCAGGATGAATACTTCCATAATGCACAGTACATAATCTACAGCATATTAACTAAAAATACCAAATTTCTTACAGTAGGAACATAAATATTTTAGTACCACAAGTAGTTTATATATGTATGTAGTTTAATTTTATATACTTGCCTCCTTGTTGCCATTAATCTTGATATCTTGAATACTTTCTCCAAAAGTCAGCTTTACTTACCAGTTGAAACATATTCTTATTCTTATTTATTTATTTACCCCAAATTTTCACCACCCATCGTGTTCGAGCACTCCCACTTCAGGTACAACTACCAATCAGGGAGGGGAAGGGCTAACACACGCTTCCTCTGACACATGTGAAGCCACAGACCGCAAGATTTTAAGCTGTGATACTGGCAACACTACAAAACATGCCTGTGCTAATTACCGTGTGAAATGATTAATGTGTTGACTGGAGAGTTGGATAGGAAACAGAGTGATGGCGCTCACCTCCTCCACACGTGCACATCTGTCTCGAGGGCAAACAGCAGGTCGGTGAGTAAGCGCTGGTGCATGGGGGACCATTTAAACTCGGGAATACGGAACATGGTGGTGCGTGGTCCGGGGCTGAACTGCCGCCTCTGCTCCTCTGTCATGGGCATGCCCCTGAAGCCAAGATCCACCCGCAGATCCCGCTCCATCTGACTGCCTGAACGCCCGTGCAGGGCCTGCAGGGAAAACAATCAAACACTCAACTCTGTCTTATTCTTTAAAAAAAAAATTTTTTTATTCAATTTCAGTTCACTGGTCAAAAATATAAATCCAAATTCTTCCAACTGCAATGACAAGCACAATGCAATGATGTGTTTTAGTCCTATAAACAAAATGATAAAAATATTTTAACACAGTACGAAAGATTTTTAATGTTTTATGTTTACTTATTTGAAATAACCATATAAAGACCATCATTAGGTCATCATTTTGAACTCTTATATTACATGCAATAAGATAGTAAAGAATAACTTCAGAATATTATATCTATTATATGATGTACAGTATTAACTAATGTTTATATGATATAATAATTATATTATATAATTGGATATTTAAGCTTTATACTACTTATATTACATAATATTTTAAGACTCGCATGTTATTTACTTATGTATTTATTTTTAATACTGTGTGGGTATAAAAATCTAATTTTGCATGCCAGACCAGTACCTGTGTGGTGGCTGTTGTTTGGATCTTTTTCATCTCTTTGTCCTTGCCGTCATCTGACCTCTCCGTGTCCGACACAGTGCTGATTGCGTCTCCGCTTTTTACTGTTCCTGCGTCTCCTATGCCGCTCTCGCTGCCCTCTGCTAGTGTGCTGATGTCAGCCAGCGAGCTCTGCAGCTTAAAGCTGTCATCGTCGGGTGCCAGATCAGAGCCACACGACGTCATGTGGGCCAGCAGGCTGAGATCGTCACTGGCGCTCAACACCGGTCCGGAGGTAGGCACGGTGGGTGCAATGGGCATCTTCTCTGGACCGGACAGAGGCAGCGGCTCATGCGTGGCCAGAGAGGGAAGCAACTTCTCTTCACTTTTTGGAAACAGGAAGCCATTGTTGCTGGGCACAATGTCCTTATCATCATCCAGCGTGATCAGGGGCCCCAGGTTGGCGTCATCTTCGCTCGCCCTCATGACTGATGGTTCCTCCTCTTCCTTAGGGGTCAGCCCTCCGTTGAGCTTGTGCACGCAGTATGCAGCATCCAACAGCGAGTCCACTTCCACCAGTGGACCGTTTTCCATTCCTCCTCCTCCGCCTCCTCCGCCGCTTCCTCCTCCCAGTGCTTCTGGAGACAAATCCAGATCATCGAGTTTCACCTCAGTAGCTTCAACTTTCTCAGCCTTGATGTCCACCAGAAGCTCATGGACGTGGACTTGCTCCTTTGCGTCAGTGAGCAGGTTCTGTGACTCACTGCTCTCGGTGTACTCAGCCTCACTCTCGGGTGTGTGCGTCTGAGACGTGTCGTCTGTCTCGCGTGTCTCCAGGGCGCCGTTCACGGAGGCTGGCTGTGCTGACAAACCTGAGATGGTGCTCACTGAGCCCTTCTTACCTTTCTTCATGTTCTCTTCCTCTTGTCGCTGATATTCCTCGTACATCTTAGCTAGATATTCTTTATGCGCTTCATACGTCACCTGTTGGGAAATTAACAAGCCTTTAACATTGACTTTTTATGAGACACAACTCTCAATCAAGAGCTCAGATACTTTTCCACTAAATACGTTGACTGGTCTTATTGGGTTATTTAATAATATTTATCACTGATATAAATGCTTTTTGTATAAATTATGGTTCGGAAAAAAAACAGTACTTAGAAATATGGATAATAACTAGACAGCACAATCTGCTCCAGAATGAGAACATTTCCAAAGCAGCAGATATATACAGCACATTGAGAGCTGCTAAAAGTGTGCCAACCTTAGAGTGGGCAATGCTGAGCGTGTCCACCCACACACGCCAGCCTCCCCATTCGTACTTGATGGCATGGTACAGAAGGATGCGGAAAATGTTGTAGACCATCTCAGTGATCTTCTGTTCCTCTGGGTTCTTGGGGTTAATGTAACCCAGGGAGAACATCCAGTCCTGCCACACTGAGCACTGCAGCAAACACCTACAGCCATGATCATACACACACACACACACACACTTTAATCACTCCTGCTGAAAACTCTCTCTTCATGTACAGTGTTATTAAGAAAACTGCCGTGATTCAGCATTAAGTCGAACATCGACACTTCCATTATCAAATGTTTGATTAGAGCAAAACATCTGTTTCGCAGGAATTGTGCTGCTCGTGCTTATTTGTCCTGCCAGTTCTGACACCGTGTGTTCCTGCTCCATCTGCTCACTGCAGAACGCTGCTGCTGCCCGAGGAAATGTGCAGCTGCTGAAAAGATGTGTCCGGGCTTTTTTTTTTTTTTTTCCAGCTAACGAGATTACTGTTAAACTGAGACTCGGTACGTGACTTACGACAGGAACAGTTTTAATTAAAGTAAGGTTATCGGGACGGCACATCTTTTTGACTGAGACGGCGAAGAGCCCTCTGATGTGTGTGTGTAAGCGCATACCGTCTGTTCTCTCTGCTGTTGCTGAAGAGCTTGATCATATCAGACAGGAAGAGGCGGCGCACCTCCATCAGTTCGGCACTGGGCGTGGAGTTCTTCAGCAGTGTCGCCACCACCTTCAGAATCACTGAGAGAACAGAAAAGACGTGTCAAGACCCAACAATATAAGGCAGACAGTCGGTGTGATCATGAATATGATTTAAAGTTGTTGTTGTTTTTTTTCTTGTTAAGTTTGGAAACTCCTTTTCTTCAAGTTCGAAACTTCCAGCAGAGATAACAACAACTAATTAATTTTCATTAATATGAATGCAAATGAGATGCAGAGGCGAAATCTGTAGGCTTTTAGAAAAAGCTCAGTATAGAAAAAACAGAAAGATTTTTCTAACGCCATGTGGCGGTGTTATTCTCTTACTGTACCACCCTCAAGCTGATCTCCAATAACACCTCACCCTGTTGTGTTTTTATTTCTTTTACAGCAATTTCCCAGCTGCTACCAACAATAACTTAAAATATTAATTAAAGAACAATGTTTCATTTTTTAAAATCCATTTACAGTTACGATGTTGTTGTCTAATGCCTGCAAAACAGCTGTTCTGTCTCTGAATGTACTGAATGAGCCGGTTATCACATTAATTGAGTTTGAGCGCAGCCATATTCCAGGACTCCGATTGTAAAAGACTGGTTTTGGGAGCATGAGCAATAATTTTCACACCTGAACTGGCTTTCACATTGCACTCTGTGATCAAAGCTAAAGGCAGTTCTTGGCCAAGCAGTGTACGGTGGTGGCCAAAATACTGGGACAAAAGTCTCAAATTGTTAAAATAATGACAAGGTAATAAGAACTATTTGTTATTTTATGCAATGAAATTGCTATGAAATCAATGTTTAGTATGAAATCCTTTATTCTTCAAAAACCTGCTGGATCCGGCTGGACAAACAGTAGAGTCAAAAAGACGTCGTCACTGGTGTCACTTGTTCAATCCGTGCCTGCGTGATTGCTTCCTGAAAATCATGCACAGAAACTTGCCACAGAGGTGGACACCATGGCTTCAGAAAGCACAAAGGCAGTGTGTTTGGGATCATTGTCATGCTGAAAGACCCAGCCATGTTTCATCTTCAGTGCCCTTGCTGATGGAAGGCGGTTTTCACTTAAAATCTCACGATACATGGCCCCATTCATTCTTTCCTTTACACGGATCAGTCGTCCTGGTCCCTTTGCAGAAAAACA
>JAQMYK010000009.1:10779191-10789200 GCA_030014345.1 Clarias buthupogon
TTTTTATAAGGGTAACTTTACTTGTACTTCAGTAAAAGTTCACTGAAGTAACAGTACTTTTACTTAAGTACAAAATTGTATGACTCTTTCCACCTCTGCTGATTCTTCTGTGAGGTTCACGGTTCAGCACTATTCCCACAGGTTTAATAATGTGTTGATGGGTTCTTAATCAAATTCAAATCTCCTTAGTTGTTTTATTTGCTTGATGAAAATTCATTGATTCTGTCGTATTTTGGCCAGGAGATATGTGTTATGTAATTAGTAACTAAATTTTTAATGCTGACTTATGAAATTCTGGATGCAAATGGAAATCTGAAATTTTTATAAAAAGCACAATTTAATTAAGTATTAAATTCATGTTGCCATGCTGATTGGTAACGGTTGTTACTGTACCTGGCCTTGTTTCCCATAACTGTGCCATTTTTTTTTATAACTACTGTAATAAGTACTTCTGTAAAATACAGCATAACATTTAATACTATTCACACACACTATTTAGAACACACCGACAAGTCTCAGAGTCTCTCAAAAAGTTATTTTTAAGTCAAATGTGTCAAAGCAGGACACTGTGCATGTGTCCCGCCTCTATTCGACTGTACCCGCCTCATCTCCATACGTTCAAATTAAGAGCCAAACAACTAACAAACTAAGAAAACAAATAAGAAAACAAGAATTCAAGACAACATTACACTTTGCTTTAATACACTAATGGTAATTCCAGACAAATTGGGATTTTTCAACACCACTGATTGAAATTCTCCTTTCTGATTGGTATTGGTGAAGGTGTTGTAGGTTTCTACAAGAACACGGCTATAACTTTAGTTCCAGCTGCACTGTTTATATCTTTTCCCTTAAACATCACTGTGACTCATAAAAACTTGTGGCAGATGCTCCACTTTAATTAACAAAAAAAGTTGATACTGAAATACTTTGGAGAAGTTTTCTTTTACGATTCTAATATTACTGATTTTCAGAGACAGACGTGAGGAAATGGGAGTCTGGATTGTTATAGCAGGTACTCTATAGCTGTAAGTAAAACTTTCTGCCTATTTTACAACATTAAATGCAACTTTAAAGATAAAAAGTATAAAAGAGACTACTGTCTCAATGTGACTACCCTGGTAAAAGAAAGGAAAATATTAGATTTACCGCTCAATGAGGGAGAGCCATCAAGATAAGTGGGAGTTGACCATGAGTAAATTAAGAAGAAAACCAGGAGGAAATAGTATGATGTGACTTTCTGTAACCAATTAAAACCCACCATGGATGGGGAAACCTCCACAGTTACGATTGTGCCTGGAGTTCTTGAACATGAACATGTACAGTAAGTAGCATCAGTATTTCAGACAGAGGGGGAAAGTAACTACTATAAGTAAATTTACTTTGTTACTGTATTTAGGTGCATATTTGCCATATATGAGTGGTTTCATTAGAACATTTTTATATTTAAGTAAATTTTAAGTACTTTTGCATTTTTACTCAAGCAGACGGGAAAAGGAGGACTTCTATTTTTATGTGAGTATTAATTGACCTACTGTAGGGAATCGCTGCTTGTCCTCAAGTACAGGTTCTGTGCTCTTTTCCCACCTCTACATTTATACATTTACCGCTTTTGGCAGACACCCATTTCCAGAGCGACTTACGTTTGATCTAGTTTTCTTTCATTCATCTGAACAGTTGAGGGGTAAGGGCCTTGCTCAAGGGCCCAACAATGGAAACTTGGTGGTGCTGGGGTTTGAAACCTGGGAGCAGTCCAATGCCTTAACCACTGAGCCACTACAAACAGGAAGGAAAGTTCTTGAAGAAATACTATTTGAGATATTTGACCTTGCTGTGACCTTAACCCTGTTAGGATTCATCTTAAGATGTAATCGGCTCATCTGCTGCAATAGTCATTCATTTACTAGTCTTCGAGATAATCGCACTAATGAAAATCTTCAACAGATGCAAATTTTGCAACTACTGTGGTACGAGGATGTGCTGTTCAGAGCTGTGAGATTTTATCAGGTTCATTCATTTTTCTTCCTGGTCGACTTAATTACTGTAAATCGATGGGTCAGTTTCCAAATAAGGATCGATACACATGTAAAAAATAATTTAGGTAAACGTTCAAATGTTACAGGTTCCTTAACAACATACTACAGCTTTTTTTTTTTTTTTTTTTTACAAACTACTTTTATTTTCCATCAATACCGCCACCTACTGGACCGGAGTGTGGAGCAGAAGACTGGCAGGGGAAAAAACAAACAAACCTGCTGATCGCTTTGTACCAGACATGTCAAGTCACACAACATTTCAGTACTTATTAGTTAAAACCTGTGGGAAATGTAATCGCTTGAGAGAAATCTGACAATAAATTTGAAAATCACAAGATCCAATAATAATTGATTTTTATGATTCACAGCTCAAGTGCTATTACAGGAAAGTAATCAAGCCAATCATGTTTCATTTTCAACTTAAGACCCTACTGATACACAGATTTATTTATATATTTATATATTGTTGCAACGAGATGCTCACCTTGAGAATGAGCTGCTTGAGGAAGAGGAGCATGAAGGCACGCAGAGAGATGATCTCCTTTTGTGTGGGCCGGGGACCGTCTGCAAAACACACACACACACACACACACACGCACACACAAACTGCAGAGTCAGCTCTAACAGCAGTGCAGTCCAGTGCTTATACTGTAAAGGAAGACATTTTAAGATGCGTTGTATAAAAACGTCCCACAAGAACCCAGTTTAAGTGCCTGTGTGACTGTTTTAAACCCTCTGTGCCCTTCTGCTCTTAAAAGTAGCTCAGGATGGGATGAGCACCCACGCCCGTCTCGGCACATTAATACATTCACTAAATACGGAGCGTGTGCAGTGCTGCATCGATTTCGCTTGCACACCCGCAGAGTCCTGGCTCTCAGCGGTGCCTTGCGTTTCGCTGGCTCGGAAAAATCTGACGCCCCCCCATTGGTTTCTTAAATAAAAGCATATAAACAAGACTATTAAATAATACTAACAATAATCAATGCACAAAATACAGTCATAGTAAATCTGCAGAGGAGATGTATAGCTGGCCCTGGGAGGTAGAGTACCGGGGTCAGGATCAAAGCGCTGTATTAGATTAAAGATCGCGGTAGCAGACTGCTGCAGATCGAAATGATTACAGAAGGCAGATATGCTGCAGCTTAAACACCGTATAGGGCTGATATACAGTATAGATGCACTACTAGCTATAATGGATACATGCTGTGAAGTAAGGCAGCATGGGTGGTGTGTGTCTCCTGAGATTTCAGAATGCTTGATCATAGGAGGAAGGAAAGAAAAAAAATCTTTTTAGACTTTTCAGAGAGGATCAGATACAAAAAACAAACATCTCATGGTGAACCCTGCTGCATCGTCCCTTTCCTCCACTCATTCATTCCCGTTTCCCTCGGCTCGCTCCCACATACACCACTCATCATTTATTTACCTAAACACGGCAGTGAAATCTTCACCTTCCTCAGTGTGTGTGTGTGTGTGTGTGTGTGTGTGGTTGTCCCCACAACCTCCTTCTCGCCACTTCTCCAGGACGTGTAGAGCTGGTGGGTGTATGTGGGCTGAGGTGTGAATCATCTGCCGGGTTTAGGCTCAGGCTCTAATCTCAGCTACAGCAGGCCTTAAAGACGCAGTGTGTGACTTTAGATGTTTTTGCCATAACCGTGTTTCAAAACAAAGGGAGCTGCGCAGACTTGGGGGCGGGGCTAGTTTCTGGGTCAGAAAATCTCAACAGAATCCTGAAATGAAGAAACGTCATTTGTTGCACAGCAGCGTTAGAAATCTGTGAATGCAGGTGATTGATGCTTTTCTTCTAATCGCGACTACACACTAACGTGCATCGAGATAACAGACGTGTGTGTGTGTGTGTGTGTGTGTGTGTTCTTCACCCTGATGCCTCGATTCCAGCTTCAATGTCATCTGAATGTCATGCAGGACTTTAGAGCAGATGAAGGCCGTATATGAACACATGTACACATGCACAATGAGGCACACAGGTGTGTGTGAGCTCTGAGCCTCTGGTCGGTAAATAATCTGCACTATGCCTCCTGCTCTACACACACACACACACACACACACAATAGAGAAACAAACTCAAACACTTACAGTAAGTGCGCACACACACACACACACACACAAACTTGCATCCGATCACCAGTGAACACTCCAATGATGAACTGCTAAACACACACACACAATAACTATCACTAATGAACCCTCCAAGGATGCACTATTAAACATGCACACACACACAGAATATAACCAGTGAACACTCCACGGATGCACTGCTAAACGAACATGCGCGCACACACACACACACACACACACAAAGAGATAAATCCACATGGTAACACAGGAAGGAAAACAGCCATAATTCAGTGTTATCTAAGGCACTCACCATGCAACATAGACAGATGTGTGTGTGTGTGTGTGTGTGTGTGTGTGTGTCTTCATTCCATTCTAGGTGGCTTATCCTAATGGATCTTTAGTGGATTTGTAGTACACCACTCTCTCTCTCTCTCTCTCTCACACACACACACACACACACACGCACACACGCACTTTACTGTACACACCCTGCTGATAAGCTCATTGTAAATCACTCTGTACAGAACACTCCTGCGCCTCCTCACAGCCTGCACATCAGTTACATGAACACAAACTTCACACGGATTTGGCTTCAGTTCTTTTAATATTTGAGATTTAATTATATGATCAGAGAAGTGCGACACCTCCAGAGTCAGACACACACACACACACATAAGAGATTTCCTAAAACCGAGTGTGTAATAGATAAAAAAGTGTGTTTTATGTCCTTACAGTGATATCCGGCATTAATAAACTTTTCCATATTTTCCAGAAAGCAGGTTTATTTGAAGCAGGTTTATCGTAAACGTTTACATTCACACACACTTAAGTACATCCTCATGCTAATGGACACACAATTCATGCGTTCACAAACACAACAGACATTACAAGCACACCCGTTCACTCACACAAGCCTAGGTTTAGGTGAATGCCACATTAACATGCACACACGTGCAAACTCGTTAGTAATTACTTGTGGTTTTAGTCGAATGGCCTCTCGGGAGGAGAAATGTAGCACACGAGCAACTAATGATCAACGGTCTTCAGTGGAACAGGACTCATTAGCACTCTGCAGGTATTACAGCTGCTCTGATCAGCTCCGTATACTACGGCACAACCCCGGAGCGCCGCACAACCCCGGAGCGCCGCACAACCCCGGAGCGCCGCACAACCCCGGAGCGCCGCACAACACTCGCACAGTCAAGTGATCGTAAATATAAGGGGCGCTCATCTGGAAGAACAGCATTATCCAGAGTCAGTGCAGCGTTTCACTGGGAGGCGCGGGGACAGGTGGACGCGATGAAGGTGAACGTGATGAAGTGAGAAGAGACAGTGACGGAGACAAGGCAAGAAAAGTGAAGCGATGGAGGCGTCATGAACCAGCGAGTGACTGAGAAAGAGCGATGAGCTGCTGGGAACTAAATATTACTGAATTCATGGTCCAGTAGTGGTGGTGGTGTATATGAGATATTAATATGTGTGTATTTTTGTACATTTGTCTAGGTTTATGGGTGTGTAGATTTTAGCGCTGTCAATCAATTACAAATTTGAATCTAGTTGATCGCAGTCATAGTCTGTGATTAATCACGATTAGTCTCAACTTTAAAATATTCAGATTCACTTGTATTATAAACGTGTAATGCTGGAATAAAGAAATGTAGGACACACTGTTTACAGGAAACAGATTATGAAGTTTTATAATAAGTCAAGTATTAACCGGCGCTGCATGCTGGGTAGTGCGGCACTATGGCAACCTCGCCAACGGAGGCACTCGAACCCGGATCCTCAAAATCAACACTATCAGGCCTTAGCTGTACTGCATGAGCCACCGCTCCCACGTCTTACACTTGATGTATTCTTGTAGAAATAATTCCCCTTCAAGGTAGCTCGAGCACACAACTTTAGTTTCATCCAAACTTCCATCTAGAAGCTTTTTATAAGGAAACTTGGAGTTCTGCACGCCTGTTGCTGTTTCCTCTGTCATCTTATTCTCCGCGATAAACGTGCCTTTATGACACACACACACACAGCCGGGGGGATTATGGGAAGCCATTAGGGTCAAACTTGGTCATATGATTAATTTCCATAAAAAATTATAATGTGTTAAAATGTGTACATCATATGCATAGCACATGCTTAAACTTTGCGTAAATATTGACATGTTTGTGTGTGTATACAGTAGGTGTGTACATGTGCTTGTACTTGTTTGTGTTTCGGTGTGATTAAGGTTACATGTGAGTGTTTGTTTGCATCTCTGTGTGTGTGTGTGCATGCTCACCGAGGCCTTTAGGTGTGATGCCGCTGCTCTCCAGTGGGTTGGTGGCCCAGTAGTAGTACTTGAGTGTGTGCATGAGCTGCAGCACGGTGCCCACCCGCCGGATAGTGGAGTAGATCGTGGCTGTGCCAATGAACTCAGCTGACAGGTACGTGTACAGAGAGAGCTGCACCTGAGGAACAGACACAAGCAAGTCAGACATACACACAACAAATACAAAAAAACATTATAGTATTAAACTATATGATGATGCCCTGTGATGGATTAGCACCCTGTCCAGGGTGTACCCTAAGCCTCCTGGGATAGGCTCCAGGTCGCCGCCACGCTGAATACAGGATCAAGCGGTATAGAAGATGAGACCATATGATTATACACTGCCTGGACAAAAAAAATAAATTCACAATCTGGATTTAACTAAGCAAATAGTGAAGCAAGAGTCTTCCACTGGATAATTACTGCCAACACGTTCTTTAACCCTAACTGATGCAGTGTGTAACTCATCGTGAATTTCTATTTTAATTCTATTCTATATATGTATATATAGTGTGTGTATGTGTGTGTGCCCTGCGATGGGTTGGCACCCTGTCCAGGGTGTACCCCGCCTCGTGCCCTAAGTCTCCTGGGATAGGCTCCAGGTCCCCGCGACCCGAAATACAGGATAAAGCGGTCCAGAAAATGAATGAATGAATGAATATGTATATATATCTGTGTGTATACTGTATGTTTTTCAGCTTAAAGTTCTTTATATTTGTATATTTTTCTTTTTCATATTTATAACTCTTAAACCTCCATTTTTGTTATTTAATTGTACTCTAGTATAATTACTTCCTCCTTCTTTCCTTTAGGTCACGGGTATTTGCACATTTCCCTTTATATCATACTGTATGGTTGTGTACAGTAAGTGAGAAATAAAGTTAGAATTAAATTTTGTAAGTGATTATATGGAATAATTAAAAACAGGAATTAGTTTGCAGGGCTTAACAACATGAACTACAAGATCATTTCCCCCTACTGTAGCTTTCTGCCAGGTTTTAGTATCAACTCATTTTACAAATGTTGAACAAAATACTGAACAAAACAAAAATGAAGTTTTTCCATTTTTCACAAAAATAGAAAAAAAATAGACCCGATGTCTCCTGACTGAGCACTTCAGATTTACTTACTTACTACATATTTCTAGAAAACAATGTCACTATGTCACTTTCCCCAATAAAGTGTAGGAGTGCAATATTTCAGACCTTTATCTATATTAGTTTATGAGATATAGATGTGGATTTGTGCACTATTTGTGCAAGCTGCATGACATTTTCTAGTCTATTATGAGATGTCTTTTAAAATAGAAGGCTCACTGTTAGTATTTATCATCATATTTGCTAATTTATGGCGCACATAAAAAGAGCTTTCACCCTTTATGTCTCGAAAGTAAGTCATTATATCTTTTATTACTTGGATTATAGCTCTCACATAGCAACTGGTTGTATATCTTAAAAAGGAAGGTCTACAAAATAGAGAACAGGAACTTAAAAAAGCATGTTTTAATTAGCAAATGCAGAAAATATGAACTAAATATAATAATGTGTGTGTCGGTTCATTAGGTCCGATCAGTCATCTGAAATGTACTGAAAGTCCATTTAATACAAAATCAATACATATCAATAATCTTTCTTTTGTTTTATTTTATTTGCATAATATAATTAGTGATGATCTTCAGTACAATCAGGGTTTTCTGTGAAACTCTTTTCCTGAAATCATTTTCCAGGACTATTCCAGGATGTATCCAGCGATAATCTACTGTACTGTAGCTGCTCCGGCATGACAGTCAGGTTGTCCCCTGTCCCCTGTCCCCTGTCCCCCGTGTTTTGGAGATGTGTCATTTTCCACAGCTGTACCCTTTGAAATTAACCTCGTTAATTTGTTGTCTTAGCTACAGTAGCTATCTAATGAGGTGTCACAGCTAGTTTTGTTCATTTATGGTGTTAATTTATGTTTTATGTAGCACCTTGGTCCAGGAGGAACGTTGTTTCGTTTCATTGTGTACTGTACATGTGGTTGAAGTGTCAATAACAGCCTACTTGACTTGACCTGTACAGCTTACATGTTGTACATTTATTTGCCCTGACTGCTGCTATGTTCATTCCTCTCTTATCTCAGAAGCTTAATTTAAACAACGTGCACTCTATGGCCACAACGTACAGTATACTGTAAATGAAACTAATCTGCGGGTGTGTTTCCACAGTTCCTGCAGCAATATTCTTTTGGTCTTCTATTCTGAGTGATTCACAGTGGGAAAGGAAAAACTGTTTGTATTCTCAGTAGATATTGCATTAATAATAAAGTGAAAGATTTACGAGGGTTATCTATTATCTGTTATCCGCACCTAGGCTGTAGAATTTATTGTAATTAAAAGGGCTTCCGCCTCCTTCTTGATAGCTAACACTTGTGAGACCTTCCTTGAACTTCTCTTCCTAAATCACAAGCGGTGCATGCATTTTTCCCCTCACACTGCAGTTACGCAACACGTTCACACCTGCAGCACAGCAGTGACTGGGGAGTTCTAGCCTAATACCAGCTACAGTGTGTGAAAACCTTGTGAAGGCTTACAGAAAACGCTTGACCTCTGTCATTGCCAACAAAGGGTATATAACAAAGTATTGAGACGAAAGTTTGTTATTGACTAAATACTTATTTTCCATCATAATTTGCAAATAAATTCTTTAAAAAACCTACAATGTGATTTTCTAGATTTTTTTTCTTATTTTGTCTCTCATGGTTGAGGTATACCTATGATGAAAATTACAGACCTCTCATCTCTTTAAGTGGCAGAACTTACACAATTGGTGGCTGACTAAATACTTTTTTGCCCCACTGTAAATATATATTATATTTGGTGTTTAAGGGGTTGATTAGTAGTGGGTTTTTATGTAAATCAGCTCCTTGCTCCTTAGTTGCTACATTCCACGTCCACAAATCATAATGGTCTGCCTCCAAACACTGTGTTCATCAATTTGCTGTTGAATGGAAACAATATGGCATCTCTGCAGATTGACTCAAGTTGCATTTATTTATTTATTTATTTATTTATTTATTATTATTATTATTATGTTTTAACTTTTAATATGTTAAATATGAAGCGGTTCTTATTTCAAACTTTGGTTTGTATTTAGACTCTTAAAAAGGGACTAATGAATGAACCCCTATGGCATACGTATGTGAGAGCTTTGCTACAATCAAATTTAGGCATTTCTAGTTTTTCTTTAGGGTGGATGATTATCCTTTTCTCCAGCATCAACATAGACACACACAGACCAACATTTCGAATGATATTGATTCTGAAACTACCTAAATGTTTCCATCTAGTCAGCTGATTTTACTGGTTCAGACTGATTGCACAAATCTGACACATTGTCCACCCATCTGCATTTGATGCATTGGTCACCATATTTACAGTATATATATATATATATATATACACACAGTGTATATATATGCAAAAGTATTCGGCCCCCTTGTACTTTTCCACATTTTGTCACATTACAGCCACAGAAAATCATACATGATTCCAAACATTTTTTACAAATAAATAACTGAAAAGTGGGGTGTGCGTAATTATTCAGCCCCC
>JAQMYK010000009.1:10794509-10813164 GCA_030014345.1 Clarias buthupogon
TCACTCACTCACTCACTCACTCACTCACTCACTCACTCACTCACTCACTCACTCACTCACTCACTCACTCACTCACAGCTGGGAATCGAACCGTGACCCTGGAGGTGCGAAGCGACAGTGCTAACCTTTAATACTTAATACTTTAATACTGCTAATACTTTATATACATTAAAAGTAGATTAAAAGCTGTTTTTTATCCTGGAGCTATATAAATGTACATACATGATAGATTTATAATAATTGCAGCAAATCACTGTTAATTCCAATGTTTTTCTTTCGACTTAATAAAAAAGCCGCCATGTTTTTGCAATTCGAAAAAATACATTGTGACAGCTACAAGAGGTCTACAGTGTTAACATGCTGCTGTTTCATACGTGAAAAACATTCATGCACAAAAAGTTGAGCAGACGAAGCTGAGAAAGTCATTTTGTCTGACGGCTCCTTAGCTAAAACACATACTGTACAAGAATCTGCTTCTACATTACTCCGTCTTCCCCTCCGTCTGTCTCATACCCCTTTCTACAGTACAGTACCTTCGTCCCTCACCATCCTGCTCGTGTGTGTGAGCGCTCATGGCGTATAAATCAAACTGTGTGCATGTACAGTACATTTCCAGATGAAACAGAGAGAGAGAGAGAGAGCATTAAAAGAGAGATTTAACAGAAAGACTACTCACTCGTGGAGAATGCGGCTCTCCTTAATCACATCACAGAACTGAATATCAGCACTTGAGAAACGACCTGCACAGTCACGGTGATGTATGCAAATGACTGCATCATTATTAAGGTGTGCAACAACACCCTGGGTAAACTCAGTACGGAAAGCAGAGTTTTATTAAAGTACTCTTGTTTTTTTTGAGAAGCCATTTGCTGTCTAAACCAGTTGATTTCACCCTGCGATCTAATTTCTTGTCCGTCTAAATGAAAATATGCTGTTGGGGCATTTTAGAAATCACATGCCAAAGGTGCTCTATTGGATTAAGATCTGGTGACTGTGGAGGCCGTACAGGGAACCCACTGTCATGTTGGAGAAAGCGGTTTAGCATTGTGACACGGCGCAGTATCCTGCTGGACTGCTCATAAAGGGACGACCAACAGTACTCAGGTAGGCTGCGGCATTTAAACGATGCTCCTTTGGTACCAAGGGGCCCACAGAAATGCAAAGAAATGATTCCCCACACCATTATCCGTACCACCCGCACCAGCCTGAAGTGCTGATAGCAATTGAGATGGATCCATGCTTGATGTTGTTTGCGCTATATTCTGACCCTACAATTGGAATGTTGCAGCAGAAATCGAGACTCATCACACCAGGCAAAATGTTTTCC
This sequence comes from Clarias buthupogon, assembly GCA_030014345.1. NCBI lineage: Eukaryota > Metazoa > Chordata > Actinopteri > Siluriformes > Clariidae > Clarias > Clarias buthupogon. The sequence continues at coordinate 10,795,837 of JAQMYK010000009.1, forward strand.
AACTTTCTCACATCCAATTTTGCTGACCCTTCCTGTCCAGGTTCGATGTGTTGTGCATTTAGAGATGCTCTTCAGGACACCTCGGGTGTAATGAGATGTTATTTGAGATCCTGTACGGTTGCCTTTCTTTCAGCTCAAACCAGTCCGGCCATTCTCCTCTGACCTCTGGCATCATCAAGGCTTTTTCACCCAGAGAACTGCAGCTGCTTATTTTCTCTTTTTCAGCCTATTCTCTGTAAACCCTTGAGATGGTGGTGTGTGAAAATCCCAGAGGATCAGCAGTTTCAGAAACACTTGGATCAGCCCGTCTGCCACCAACAGCCATGCCACTTTCAAAGTCACTCAAATCACTTTCTTCTCCATTCTGATACTCGCTTTAAAGTTGGCATGGCCCTTAACCCTTAAATGCTCAGCTGTATAAACAGAATGAAAGCAAGTAGCTCTGGATGATGCCATAAATGGAATAAAATGAAATAAAAGCCTCACAGACACAGCCATGCAACCACATAACACCCACTCTACAGTACCTCCAACCACCAAACAGCATTCCTGTCTCACTCTCCTCATTAACACATCAGCAGCAGTTAAAGCAGTGTCTTAGTCACATTCTGTCTGCAAATGCGAACTTGAAATGCATCACACACACATACGCGCACACACACTTATGGACAGAAGGTCACCTCAATCCCTCCTCCACCACATGGTACCATGGAAACATAAAGCCATCACATGCTGCTCGGACATCTGGATAGCCTCTGCTATAGTGTCCTCATTAGCATGGAGACGGGGACACAGACACACACATACTGTACAGACACACTCTTTAACTGTCACAGATTCATACATGTTTTAATACAGCTAAGTTTTTCTTAAGATACCGTTTTTTTCGTGACAGTGCTTACTGATTGATGCATGATATAAAAAAAAAAAAAGAAATGTATTGCATTGGATTTCACAAACAATAATATATAGAGCCAATTAAAGCAATATGTAAGGCTGGGGGGTTCAAAAAGAACGGAAGAACCTATTCTATTAGTCATATAAATTGTGTTTCAATACTTTCTGCCTCCTGTCTGGGGAGCGGAACATAGCTCTACAGCTCTACAGTGCACTGTTTGTTGTTCTTGTATTATTTATTATTATCAACATTTCCTTTGAAATTGATAAAAAGTGCTCAGAAAATATCCAGAAGCCAGTTGACAATAATTAAAAAGCAAACCATTTTTTTGTTTTATGTTTGTTAAGCCACACAGTGAGCTATGAATCATTCACACATCAAAAAGTCACCTAACTGTAAGGCATGAAGCAGTGAGGAACAGATGCAGATGAGGACAGATGATGAGGACAGTCATTAGTATATTCCTGATGCTGAGTGGTTGGAACAGACGAGAGGGGAAATGAGGTTGCTGCTGAGGTTCCTACATAAACAACCAATTTTAAAATAGTATTTTTAGGCACTGTGCAACCCGTTGTAGTAAAACATTCGTTCTCATTTCTTTCATTTAGTCTTCATAATTTCATTTAACTGAATATGAAAAGATTTTTGCACAGTACTTTTGTACAGTTAGATTACAATTTTGCATTTGGAAATCACAAAATGTTGTGGAAAACTGCTTTCGGTGGTAGCTCAGTGTGTTAAGACTCTGAGTTACTGATCGAAAGGTCGGTGGTTCAAGCCTCATGTCCACAAAGCTGCCACTGTTTGGCCCTTGAGCAAGGCCCTTGACCCTATCTGCTCCCGGGATGCTGTATCATGGCTGACCCTGTGCTCTGGCGTATATATACACACAAAGAAAAGAATTTCACTATGCTGTAAAACATATGTGATAAATAAAAGCTATTTTGTCATAAAGAGTAAAAGAATACTGAGCAATTCACTCAGAGTTTCACTCACAGTTTCTCAACAAGCTCTTAACTACATACATTCAGGCTTGCGTAAGACTGTGGAATTTTGATTCATAATTCATGTAATTAATAGAAGAATGCATTGATGCTAGTTTAATGGGCTGCGTCCACATACTGTACGCTTTTGCAGAGGTGTAAAGTAACGAATTACATTTACTCACGTTACTGTATTTGAGTAGTTGTTTTTGTACTTTTACTTAGTTTTTTTTATCTGTAATTTTACTTTTACTTAAGTATGTTTTGTTAGAAGTATTGTACTTCGCAACATTTTAAATCATATTTGTAACTGAGTAAAAAATAAAGAATAAAATAATAATAATTATAATAATGCAACGGGGAAGGAAATAAATTGCACCCCGGAAGCCACTGCACTGACTGACTGATGGAGAACAAACGCGCTAAATTCACAAGAACGATGGAGACGGACAGAACAGATGACAGTGATGTCAGACCCAGATGAAAGCGAAATGCCATCAGATTCTTATGAAGCAAACCCCTGGTCATATTTAAGCCAGGGGTATTTCATTTCTAACACACGAAAGGCAACAGCTTTATTATGCAAAGATGTTCCTTTATTTAAAAACAACTGGTTTGAGATTTACAGCCGTTTGTGTTTTTTGAACTACACTAGAATCCCCCATCTCACCTCGCTGTTGAAAAAAGTAACTCGGTAACGTTTACTCGGAGTAAATTATTAATGAGCTACTTTTTACTTTTACATAAGTAGATTTTTAGACTGGTAACTTTACTTGTACTTCAGTCAAATTTGACTGAAGTAACGGTACTTTTACTTGAATAAAAATTTTTATTACTCTTTCCACATCTGCACTTGGACGGTGCTGTTTTATACCGAATGCTGGCCCGAACCCCCTAAAAAATAAATGTGATGTTCATCATATAACAAGACTTGCAAAGGTCTTACTGTATTAGCTGGAAAAAACTGTAATTTTGCATACTTAATCATAGATAAATACGTACATACACACGTAAGCTAGCGTTAGTGCAACACACACCAGACCTGCTGTGACACCGAGTGCTACCGGAAACGGCAGATTTGTGCTCTTTCGTAATGGAAACACATCGTAGCCCTGAGCACAAGCAGCCCATTACTGATGTGTGCTCGGAGATGCTGCTGACGCCATCAAGGACAATACATCTTTAATGGAAAGAACTCAGGGACTCAGTAACGACACCACTTTAAAGCTCAGTAATATGTGTTATTCATGCATTAAAAAAATTGTCATCATTTCAAAAAGCAAATGAAAATGTTACACAGAAATTCTTTTGAGTATGAATTATTTTTAGACCTGCTCACACACCTTACACACCTGCTGCGCCAGTGAACTCTCACCACCTACCTTACCTATTAACAGCATGTATTATTATTATTAAAGCTCGAAAATTTCCCTCACAAACTGGGACATTTAAAAACCGATTGATTTGTTAGGTGATACCATCGTGCTGTTGTTTCTTCCATATAATAAATGTTTTCCAATGTTTCATTTCAGTCCCATTTTTGCTGGTGCACGGTGGAATGAGACTTTGAACTGGATAATCTGCCGTGTGACAATTATTTAAAGAAACACCTAAAATGGCTTACTATAGTGCATGCACACACACACACACACTTTCCAGCACATTGACAAAGTGTAACCAGCTGTAACCAGGTTGTTTATGGGCGTAGACTTTTAAAACTATGCGACACAGAGTTAAAGGTCGAAATGGCTGCTTTTCAGAGACTTAATTAAATTATACATATACTGTATATTGTGTACATATATTTACATACATATGTATGTGCATATATTTTAGCATGATAGGATATATATATATATATACATATATAACTAGTTATATTGATTAAAAAAATATATACATATATATCTGACCTGGACAGTGGGTGGGTCGTAGCAGAATGTTACAAAGCGTGATAGAACAGGGAAGAGTTAGCCTTAACTGGTAACTCTGGTTTCTACAGTACATGATACCATCCTCTCCAGGTTAGCAAGGCTTTTATGTTCGCGTCAAGGAGAAGCGAAAATCTGCATACAACTTGGCACAGGTTTTGTGTTGGATGCCCTTCCTGACACAACACTCCCGTTTTAGATTTTATCCGGGTTTGGGACCAGCACTGCACCCAATGGCTGGGGTTTGGTTGGGAATCGAACCTGGACCCTCCAGATGGCAGGCAAGAAACCTACCACTGAGCCAGTAATGCCCAGGTTAGCAAAGCTTTTACACTGGCAACGTGTTGACGTTGAAAGATTATTCTGCATTTTAATCTGCATAATTCAGGATGTAGTCATAAAAATATGCATTTAGTCGTATCCGATTCCTTCCCCTCACTAGGGTGCTCCCACCTTAAGCTACTACTACCAGTCAGTTGGGAGGGCCGATGACTAGCACCGCTGGGGGCGGCGTAACACACTCGGAGGACAGCACTATCCGCTCCTTCCGCTTGCGTGAGCTCACAGACGCCCCTGATTGGCTGTAGACCCGTGATTAATGTGGGAGCAGTAAGTACCTCTCATCCCTCCCCTCTAAAAGAGCTCTTTCTAGACCTCCGGCTGCGAGAGGTTACAGCATCAGCCAGGAATCAAACTCGCGATCTCCGGATGATAGGGCGAGCACTTTACCACTGCGCCACTCGGAGACCTACCATATTTAACAACTTGAGGAATCCGATGAAAAGTAAGGTTTGGGGAATTTTATGCTATTAGACATGCAGAAAAGTTATTTATGTTTAATTACTAATTGTCTAACTGATTAATTGCTTAAACATTTAATAGAAAAAAAACCTAAAAGTAAATTATACACTACGACACACTGAGCAATCATGACCAGGGGGACAATTCCTTGTTCTCTAAGCATGGTTTACCTCCTAAACCTGCAACATGTACCGAGCATACAGGACCTCCTGAACAGAAAGGTCATTTTAGCAAATTTTTACACGAGTCCTCTTTAAAAATGTAAAACAATGACATTAAAACATTAAAAGATTACAGTGGTTTGAGTCTTAAAGGTTCTGTGAGTAATACAGATACAGTGCTACTACTAATGGACATTCTGTAAGAGTGCAACATAATAGGCTCAGTCATACAGTATACTGCTCCTTAGCTAATTAGACGGAAAGGCCTTAGCTAATTAAAATCCGCGAATCTGTCCCTAATGGCCATGAAGACCAAATTCCACGTAATGCTACAAACGTGACCTAATAAATCAGAGCTAGTTTCTCTTGAATAGGGATCCTAGAAATATGCTGTAATCAGCAGAATCAGGGTTACACACACACACACACACACACACACACACACACACACACACACACACACACACACACAGATTATTTCTTTGGTCTCGCAGCAAGCCTACATTCCACATTTTGAAATTGGTTCTCAATCAGCTCTTCTCTTATCATTTGTTATTCTTAAGACTAATATACTTAATATAATTTAATATAACTAGAAAGCTCAGAAATTAAATTATAGTTTCCAACAGGGGATACAATATCATAGCCTGTCAAGCACAAGCACTGATTAGTTGTCAATTATTGCCATTATACAGTCCTGCAGCCTCACACTCATGAGCCTATGAATAATCTATATCTTCTGTTCATTTGATGCGTTTGTGTAAGCAGTAGTGAGAGACAACGAGGCCTCAAGCAGCTTCGCTCTGCCCCTGAATAATTAAAACCCTCAGTCAGAGGCAGCCATGATGACTCAAATGTCTTCAGAAGAGGAAGATCCCGGAGAGAGTGACAGAGAGAGAGAGAGAGAAGGCAAAAGAAGGATGATACACAGAGGGAGATGCATGTGAAAGCGATGGAGAGATGGAAAGAAAGTTTTTATTTGACATGAAATTGCATCTTACACAAAGAGAAAATACATAAAACCAAACTTTTTATCCATACCCAAGACCAATCCAGAGCTTGAGATTGTGACCCTTACATGGCTCGATAACAGCTCTTCATTGAATAAATACTCAATGTGATAGTTTACATCATAACAGCGCTTCATCTAAAAACCCACTTAAGAATTTCAGCTTCCTTAAACAACCACCAGAACATTGCATTTTAATAAATGTTCAATAATATATTGAATTCATTAAATTCTTTAAATAGATTCCAAACACAATTTAGACCACGCAACTTGAATTTGATCCCACAGATAATCTGAAAGCTTTTGATTTCATACACACACATACAGAGATTAGTAACTCCGCTCTGCCTAATTTCAGCCGAATAAGGAATTTTCACACTGATGGCCTCAATTTCACCTACTACCCTGGAAAATGAGGCCATTAATTGTTTAATCAATAATGACGAGACCTTTTCACTCCTCATCTCCACACATCCACTGAGGAACACACTGGATGAAGTGGATGGGCACTGAGGTTCAGCAGCAATCAGTTCCTATCAGCGGAGTGAGCAGTGAAGATGTCCAATCAGATGGATGAAACGGTGTGTAATGAAAGGGAGACATGTCCGCTGTGATTGCGGATGGGCTCCAGAAGAGGAGGAGAGGAGGAAGAACAAGGGAAAATCTCCAGCAGAGCTTGTAAAAAGAAAGTCTTACAAAGCTGCTAAGAGACAGACAGATCTTGCTACTGTAGGTTTCAAACATTCTACACCTATGCTATCCCAAGACCAGCAGAACAGGCTCAGTGTGAGATACTTTTCAAGTCAATTAAATTTGATATGTATAGCGCTTTTAACAATAGTCAGCGTCACAAAGCAGCTTAACAGAATCAAAAGAAAATGATAGAAATTGTATAATGAAATGTGAGGAAATTGTGTTTGATTCGAAATGATCAGCTTGGCCCTGATGGTGATGGTGGCAAGGAAAAACTCCCTGAGGTGGTAATATGAAGAAACCTTGAGAGGAACCAGACACAAAAGGGAAACTTCCTCATTTGGGTGTACTCATCACCCCCAACACCAACGTCACTGCCAGGTGAATTGAATAACATTAATTAACACAGCAAGACATACTGTACCTCACATCACTTCTTGGCCTGGATGGACAAGGTTGCCTCCTAATACTTCCTAGCATCTAGTAGGCCCATAACTAGCTGTTAGCATGGTTTTGTGGATTTCCCCAACATAGCAGGTGTTTCTTACTGACAAGCCAGCGAAACTAGCTTGAATTAGCTAAAGTAGTTGTATGCAACTCAATGCTTGACGTCAGATTTCTCTCCACAACATACAAGTTTTAGGTCTTTGCTTAGGTTCAGATATGGGACATACTTCCAGTTTCCTGTCTCAGGGGAATATGGGGACGGATCTGGATTGGCCCTACAATAGGTCACCACTTTTGCTATAGTCAGCGGTACCATGTTTGGAGGAACTACATTAACTGTGACCCCACTAAACCACTTTACAGCACCAGGAAACATGTTGCCCTCAGTCGGCTCAACTCTAAGTAGTCTGAGATTCTGTGTAAATTGAAGCCATTCACTCTGATGTCGCCCTAATGGCTGATATAGCTAACTAACTGTTATGACTTTGTTAGATTAGAACTGGTAAGAAATTAAGGGACCAGATCAACTGCACCCAATTCCATCGTACGAGGCGATATCATCTACGTATACAAGGCATTACTGAAAAGGGCAAACTGGCTAAATCTGCTGTCTCAAATACACAGTTAGCACTAGCACCTTTAGCCAGTTCACCTGTATATAAGGATCTGATCTCTCAACACCAACTGAGGTCTGCAAACTAGAAGTCCAGGAAACACTAATCAATTAAAGATCCAGCAACACTTAGGCTTTATACTGTATGGTGTTAAGCCAAAGCTTTGCATCTTTCCTTCACAGACTAGACCTAGTACACTCACGCTTCCACAGAATCCTAGCTGTCAGGGACAGTTAGACTCGATCATGTCCCCATCTACACTAAAGCTGTATGGGATCGGAGCACATGCCATCCCAATGTATGGAGAGTCAGCGTGCACAGGCTCAGAGGGCTAAGGCACTGAGTTACTGATCGGAAGATCGGCGGTTCGATCCACGGCTCCACCAGGGGCGCTGTATCATGGCTGACCCTGCGCTCTGACCCCAGTTACGCTGGGATATGCAAAGAAGGAATTTCACTGTGTGTAAATGCTGTAATGTATATGTAATGAAAAAGTCTTAATTTAACAAGGGCCAGACAAAGAACTTGCCTTATCCTACCTTACAGACTATTCTAATCAGCCTCTGAAGGATGCTGTACTAAAATGAGTTATCTTCAAAAACCTTGACATGCCAACCATGCTAATTTAAAGACACAAATGAAAGCTCTTTGCAGAACAGAGTTGATGTCAGTGCAGCCAAAAATCCCACATCACCGCGGGCTGTGAATCAAACTGCAGTAACAGTAAATCTCCGCAGCCTCAGCTTCGACAGACACTCATACACCCTGAAAGACATTTTTAACTGCTCAAGCTTGAATTAAATCTGATCCCAAGTGCCCTCCTGGGACATATTTTTCTGACCCTTCAGACATTAGTGGAGTAGAAGAGCTTTAGTGCCTGAAATGCCAGAAAAGGAGAGGCTTAATACCTGAAAGGATGTTGTGCACTCTGTTAAAAGCTGCACTCTGACTGACTTTTTAAGAGGAGTGAACTTTTGTTGGTGTTCAGGCTGAAAGAGCTGCCGTTAAAACCGAAAAGCAAGCATGGACATCCTACAGTAGAGCAACACACCCACAGTGAGGTGGTTAGTAAAATAATCCAAAAGAGACAGAAAGCAAGATGGAGAGAGAGAGAGAGAGAGAGAGAGAGAGTGAGAGAGAGATCATAAAAGCCCATATACGTATAGGCTTCATTTAGAGCGATCAGTCACTGCATATTTGAATTGTGATCAGTTCACACTTCAGTCTATTGCTTTAGAAACCACACAATGTGATGCACACCTCCACACACCACAGGACTGTCACCTTCAATGTGATCGGTTTAGAAATATGAAGTAGTTCAAATATGCCATCATAAAGACAGCTGTGTGACAATGTCCTTCAGACTCAATTAGCTGTTAGATAAAACACCATGACATTCAATAGTCCTAAAACTGTTACTGGGGACAGCTAGCATATTAGATGTATTTTTTACATAGCAGGGCTCCAGACAAACATAAATCTTTAGAAGCCTTTGGCTTCAGTTAGGAATGACTGGATTGTACCAGGAACGATTGCCCCCCTCCCCTGTCCCCTGTTCACATTGTACACATTGATTAAAACCTGCGTATTTACCTCCAATACAGCAGGTGGCAGTATGCACCTACTTGGTTTGTAATCCACCATTGAACACAAGAAAAGAAAAAAACTACGCTAACTGACTTGCTATTCCTTATATTATTGCTATTTCTGGGAAAATGTCAAGAGGCAACACTCTCATGTGCTTTCCTACTGTATCAGCTATGGCTGTGTAGGTCCAGAGGATGAGATTGGCACACAGAGATTTCAGATGAGAGATTGCTTACATGTCTGATTTGATTCGTGCCCAAGTATGCTGTATCATTCTTGCATTTAAGAATGTGGCAGACGCCCTTATCCAGAGCGACTTACATTTTTGTATTTCATTATACATGTGAGCAGTTGAGGACTAAGGGCCTTGCTCAAGGGCCCAACAGGGACAACTTGGCAGTCGAGGGATTTGAACCTGGAACCTTCTGAACCGTATCCAATGCCGTAACTACTGAGCTACCCCAGACCCAGGACAGCCCAGAGACCAACTCTTCAAGTGGACTCGAGCACAGTTCCCGAGCGCGGAACGATTGTGTTCTCACTCATGGAAATGAACCAGACGTTGGGGTCAAGTGTTCTCAGAAACGTTCTGATAATGATCAGTGAATACTGACCGAGTCTGTCTGGGATGACTGTACCTGAGAATGTTCACTGCTCCACTCAGACTCTGTATCAATATCATCTGATTATTTTTTTTTTTTTGGCCATTCTTGTCATTCATGTTCCTTGACTAATGTTAGGTAACGCTGGCTAGCTAAATATTCAATATAAGACGTCTAGAAATGTTTAAAAACAAGGTGGAGAAAGTGTGTTATTTTAACCTGTGGTAAATATGTTAGTTACTATAACTGTATCTCTAGCATGTTTTCTTTATTGAGTGAGGACATCAATTATCACTGAGGGAAATAATGTAGCACTTAAACTGACCAACAAAAAAAAATCACCTCTTCTCATGGAACATATTTGTTTCCACTTTAGGTAATTCCAATAAGCTGTCTCTACAAGTCAAATAATAAACATCCATCAATAACAGAACAATATCTTTAGTTTATTCTCCTAATGCACACTGTGTCATGCTTTTGTGAAGCGTAAGCTCAATACAAACGCATTAAAATCCCACACTCGTTCAAATACGCTCTGATCGACATATAAAATCCTGATCTGCAACAATGTTATGAATCATGTAGCTGAAGAGCAAATTGTTTATACAGTAATGGCACTCACTAGATCAGCATGGGAAAATCAGCTGCTTGTTCACCGTCCCGCTGACTGATGACATGTTTTTCATGTTTTTCAGATATTGGAGGTTTAGAAGTTGTCAGAAAGGAAATGAAGCATGCAGTAACTCTACCCCTAACAGTAATGCTTCTGAGCTATGTAGAGACGAAATAAAAGGTCCATATGCCACATTTGTGTTGCGTTGTGTAAGTGTGTATTCTGTCTACATCAGCTCACAAGAAAATAAAGTGATTAAGAGCAAACTAATGAACATATAGGAAAATACGATGAATAATGTACACAATGCCACTTTTATTTTTGTATTTATCCATCCATATTTCATCATCTTTAAGACTTAGCATGTGTACAGTGGCAGGGGGGCCTAGAGCCTACCCCAGGGCACAAGGCAGGGTACACCTGTTGGTGCCAAGCCATCACATACAGTACACACATACTATGGACAATCAGAAATCGCCAGGTAGCCTACTCTGCATGTCTTTGACCTGTGGAATTCAGGTCAAACCTGTGGATCTTCCAGGAGATTCAAACCCCAACGCTTGTGGTGCGAAGTGACAGTGATTTACTGGTCAACACGGTCACCTCGATTATATTCAAAAATATAAATACAAAAATGGGCAGCACAGTGGTTTAGTGGTCAGCACTGTCGCCTCACACCATCAGCGTTGGGGTTCCAATCTCAACTGTCTGCATTTAGTTTCCGTGCAGACGGACGAGATTCGAACCCCAACGCTCAAGTATTTTAGTATTTGTATTTTTTTATATAATAATACCATAACAATCCATTACATTAGATTAAGTCATCATTCTAATATTAATCTGGCATCCCGGGTGAGTTACCTTGTATCCGGGTCCCAGCTGATGAATGGCGAAGATCTGCGCTGGGTTAAGTGCCTCGCTGAACACATACACAGCCCCAAGCTGGCCACAGAAAACCCGATTGGCATCGGCCGTCTCCGAAGAGCCGAGGAAACATTTATCATAACTCTGCAGCGGAGAAAGAAGGGGAGGGATGGCGGAAACCGGAGAGGTGGGAGATGAAATTGATAGCATTGGTTTATCAGGGCATCTGTTCTGCTTATCGGACAGCTTCCTGTGGAGCCGTCTGAACTTGTTCACTCGATTCCTGTGTGCTTTCAGTCTTACATATCTCCGCATTGAATTGAATCTCATGTACACAAAATACACTCTAATACACAGATACACACACACAAGCATCATCATTTAATCCTTGTCTTTGCTGCTTCTCTTATCCTCGGGGAGAAATGCTTATCTAAAGCAGAGGTGCTAATCATAACGAAGACACTTACATCATTGGTGTTGACGTGCCAGGCCATGTCGCCGTACGAGACAAGCTGGCCGTTGACATAGCAGCGGATTTCACTGTTCCTCCAGCGGTTGTAGATGTGCACAATGCTGATCATGTACCACTGCACAACAGAGGAGGGAAGAAGAAGAAGAAGAAGAAGGGAGCCAATAATGAGACAAAGAAAAAGCCAGAAGTGTTCTAAGGCCACACTGTTATGTGTAATATCATGATGTTTGATATCAGAGCAACATAACCAGACAACACTGGATACGGAGTCTTGGATTAAAAAAAAACTTGATTTAGACCAGAAAGCATGTGAGAAAAAAACGAGTATTGCCAAACTTTGTGTTATTATTATTATTATTATTGTTGAAGTTCTTTTTAGTTTCTTGTTTATAAGAAAATATCCGTCACTAATTCTTTAACATTTTAGGTGATGATCAATCCAAAAAAGTTTCTTATATTTTGTCACTACTGTACATTTAGTCATAATAAAATTTGTCCTACTTGTTTTCCAAGCTTTTACCAAAGTTAGACTCGAACACACAAAAACTTTGGTCTGGCCTCAGTAACCAACACGTGGGCGTTGCATAATGTCCTGCTGTGGCGTCTTTTTCGCTAAACAACCTGTCAACATTTTAAAACAATTACGAATGACCTTGTGGGATGTTTCTACAAACCCCTTTACTTTTATTGTAATACAAGCTGTGAGTCACAACACTTTGTAGGGTGTAATTAGTGGTATCACAGCACACAGTAGTTTGTGCTCAACTGACTCCTCTGCATCTTCCAGCTAGTTTAAATGGCTTGACTTTATCTTAATCATTTATTTGCATGGATGCACAGCATGTTCAGTTTGTCAGCTGCTCCACAGTCAAAGAAAGAGCGTCGGACGTGAATGTACTGTAACACTCTGTTGAAGATTAAATCGTACCCTGAGAATGAATGGATTTAGACTCGGCTTATATGGTGAGGTCGTGGTCGCTCATACGCAAACCCAAACTAATGCATGCTTGAGATCAAGATGAGTCAGAGTGGACAAAATCTCTGGAATAATCTGCGTTTGGCTTTCTCACCTTCATCTTGTGTTTTTTTTTCTTTCGTAGGTTTGACTATCCCCCTCTCTCACACACATACACACAGAGCTGTTCCAATCGCCCGACAAGGTAGCGCGCTAATTAGGTGAGCGAGCTTCATTGCTACGCAGAGCACACGTTCCAGCAGCCTGCACCAACATCACAGTGTGTGTGTGTGTGTGTGTGTGTGCACGTGTACACGTGTGTGTGTGTGTGAGATTCTGGGAGATCCGGCAAATTTCATTCCAACAGGCAGCCAATCCACTGTTCTGCTCCTCTGAGAACCATCTGCAGACAGCACCGCGCTGGCGTGTTTAAGATTCATTTCGCATTGGACGCCGCGTGCCGCTGGAGTGTGAAGCGGAAATCTGGGTGGTCCAAGGTTAAACCAGATAAATCCAGATGTAGTGGCACGAGATTGGGGCTTTTTGATAGTGTGTGTGTGTGTGTGAGAGGGTGAGCGCAGGAGTCTGAGGGAAGCGCAGTGCTCCTGTCCAGCTGCTGCCCCCTCGTGCCGTGCTGAGAGGTGCTAGAGTGTGAACACCAGCGTGTCACCTACAGTGCTGCCAGGTCTTCTGTGTGTGTTTCTGTGAGAACATATGTGTGCGATTGCATTTAGCACTCCAGATGGATCCATTCACTGCGGCCTAGCAGTGAAGGAAAATTAACTAGGTCTTTAATTCTCATGTCACATATAAGCAGAACAGCGGTGACGTCAGTGCGGTGTCCGAAAGCCTGTATGCTGCAGAGTTACCCTTCTGAGACACACACACACACTACTGCTGTGCACATCCCAATTAGCACCTGATTGCTTAATCAGTGCAGAAGTTTTAGATCCAACAGTCCTCATATGAGGATCTTACGAGGATTTGCAGCGGTGCTCAAAAGCATTCAAATAAAAGTGAAATTCAATGTTTTAAAGACGTTTTTTATTACGTCAAACTAAATAATTCGAATAATTTGTTATTTTAAGCAATTAAATTACTATACAACAATCAGAATTTAGTATGAAACTTGCTGGATCAAAAAGACGTCTGCAGTGCTCTGGTGTCACACGCCTGCTGATTGCTGCCCTAAGATCATGCACAGAAATTCCCAATTCGGAATTTTCTTGAGAATTCCAAAGTTTTAGCCATTTTTTTGCAGAGATAAAAAGAAAGTAAAAGTCCTGCCACATATTTGTTCCATCCATTAAATAGTCACACACTGTGGGTCTATGATTTCATTCCATCACCTGCAGCTTTGATTACAGCACGCAATGTGTTGGCCGGATCATGTGTGAAAATGATTCCTCATGCTCCCAGCACCACTCTTTCACAATCTGTCCTGGAATTTTCCCGTGCCATCAGGGAAGAAAAACTCTGGTCATTCAGTACATTCAGGTCATCATTCAGGAGTTTAAGCCTGACCTACTGAAGCAACCCCAGATCATAACACTGTATCTAGAGGCTCACATTGTGTGCGTACGGAATGCTCTTACTTTCATTATTAAACATAACTATTATTTTTACTGTTGATTTTTTTGGAACTTCAAGTGTTTAATTGATTATAATCATGATTTTTTTTCTGACCATATACTGTATCTTCCACAAAGTTGACATTTCACCATCCTTAAATGTATTCCAAATATAGTATGTTGAAAAACTGTTATTTGCAGGAAATTTCCAAATAATTGTACTATATAAAATATTACAAATTACATAATACATAAATCTATTTAGATTGCATTTATAAGTAGAAACATGACTGATCTACTTCCCCACTTGTCTTCAGGTTGTTTTAAAGCGTGATCTTAGTGGAAGCTGTTGCTTTTTCATCACTCTTTGATACTGCACTTGCACTTTGATTACACTAATATCTTTTAACACCTTTCTTATTCTGTGAAGATCAATATACTGTAATCCATTTCTTAGAAAATCTGTTTTCCTGATCCCAGTGACTCCTGACCGCTGAAGGGCGTTTGCCGGTCTAAAATTCTCATGTCATAAATAAAACTTAAGAAAAAGAAATATAACTATTTACTGTCTACTTAGATTTATCATAGAAGTGATCTGTTGTTCTAATCCACCATATACTGTAGAGGTTCATTTTTGCATTTCTTTTTTTTTTTTAAACCTAGATACCAGAGAGGTTAAACATGAATGCGCCCTGAGCGTATATTTTCCCATCTAACATGTCAATTTAGCGCAGATTTGATTTAAAATGGAAAGGTCCAAATTGTGATGTCTAGACAACTGGGTCACAGCATCTCCAAAATCTGTGGGATGGTACTTGTTTGAACTAGTCAGTTCATACCAAAAAGGGGTCATGGGGGACCAAGGCTCACTATTCGTATTGCTTAAATCCCATGTATCCTACAGTCTAGTTCAGTACACAAATGAAAAAGACTGCTGACTTAACAGTTGTCCAGAAGATGATCACTGGCATCCTCCATAAGGAGGGTAAACCACAGAAGGTCACTGCTGAAAGGGATGGCTGTTCACAGAATGCTGTATAGAAGCATATTCATAGACACTTGTCTGGATAACTACATCCTCAGGAAGATTGGCAAGTAAAGCCAGTTCCTGACCTTGAGAAATCATCACAAGAAGTGGAGTGAGGCTGGAGTCAGTAAATCAAGAGCCTCCATGCACAAACACCTTCAGGAAATGGGCTACAAATGTTGTATTCCAGGTACTGGATTGTTGATTTTCATAAGCTGTAAACTGTAATCATTGAAATTAAAAGAATCTAGAACATATGAGCGTTTCACTTCAAAACAATGAAAAAAAAAAAGATAAAGCTATTTGTATTAAGCTATAAGCTTCTGATATTTACTGTGAAGTTCCAGTGGAAATCTCTGCAGGACTACAGTGCCAATTCAATTATAGGACATTTGCTAGAGAGTAAAATTAGATTTACTTTGAAAGCAGTATTAATAATAGCATGTCAGATGTATATTCTCCAAGGTTGATACTTAATGGAAAAGATTTGTAAAGCACCAAGTGTCGAGGTGTGGTGGAATGCACAAGTCTGACCTTCCTGGGCTGGAAGTCGTATTTCACGCAGTGCTGGAAGCCTTTGCCTTTGGACTTCAGTGATGTCACGATCAAACAGTTCCCCACAAAATGGGCAGAGTATCCGATTCCTTTGCTCGTTCGGAAACTAGGACAGAAAGGTTGCAGAGAGGCAAGAAAAGATGACATTGAACTCCTCAAACACAGTAGTGTTGTGTTAAAATATGAAACTTTTCAGTTCTTCACCATATACAGTACACGTGTTACTCCCAGAAGGAGCCCTGTTTTCTTAGTGTAGACTGAAATATAAACTCAGTTTTGCCTTTGTAGATGCACTTGTACCATAATCAAAGCGCTACGTAGGCTCATCCTGGGAATTTCACTTAGCACACAGATTCCATCGAAGGACAAATAAATGATTATTTTTACTTACCCACGTCGCACGTCTACTTTTTACTTTATGCAGAACTTTCATAATAAAATGCTACATAAATGCTTTTTTGTAGTAATTTTCAGATTGCATTCATTTTGAACCAGACTAACCAGCTTAACGGAGCACAAATGTCATGTTTGAAACATACCTTATCTTTGAATTCATTGGTACAAACACATTTTTTTATTGTGAATTTATATATAATCCTGTACAAACTTATACACAATGACAATCTGGCCATAATTTCATGAACATATAAGAAATGCATAAAAAGGTACATACTACACTACATGTCAAAAATGAAAAAACATACCTACGTCTAAAAACGTACAGCAGGTGGTAAGTATCTCTAACAAAACGTGCAAACAATAGTTCTGTTGAAGTGTGCTCCTGGTGATGGCGCTGTTACTATTTTTGCACAACTCAGGAAACTGCTCTTTCTTGACAGAGTAAATGAGGAGAACGTCTTTCATGATATAAAATACCACTTCACTCCCTGTTTACAGACTGACGTCAAATCAACAGCATCAGAAATGAATAAAGTGAAGCCTTTGCCTTTAAATGACTTGTACTACTGTATACTATATATAGTATTAACTTAAAATGAATCAACACACATACATGATCATTTGCTAAATCTAAAACACTGCCTATGCTCGATTAACACTTATGATGTAATTCTAAATTATATTTAAAATAAAAATGTTCAGATGACCTTTAAATCCTGGACAAATCGCACGTCTTTAAAGTGATATTTGCCTTTTTTTTTGCTACAAGTCCTCAGCGACGTGCTGCCTGTTCCATTAATTTGAATGGACTAAATTAATGGAGAGAGAAAGAGAAAGAGAGAGACAGAGGCCTCCTGCATTAACAAAAGCTAGAGTTCACTCGGATTGTAACACACACATCAAGCCGAACCTCCTGTACCGAACAGTACGAATGTGAATGCGTGCAATGTTAAACTGCTACTTAACGGTATAACAGAACTCCACAGAAACACGGATGCGCGCATCTGGCAGCACGCATGCAGCTGTGTGAGGGTGGAGCATAAAGACCAGCATTCGCAGCAAGCGCGATCTGTTGAGAAGGCGGCAGACTATTTTATTCTCTTTCCCTCTCTCTCAGGATCCAGCATGTTACTCTAACATGGGGGG
>JAQMYK010000009.1:10828735-10839469 GCA_030014345.1 Clarias buthupogon
CTGTTTCTGTAAATTTAAATCATGTTTTTATTAAGTACTCGGTATCGGTATCGGCGAGTACTGAAATGCAAGTACTTTTAAAAAAAAGTTTGCAAGTTTTCCAAAAAAGTGGTATCGGTGCATCCCTACTTTTATTACATCTTTTTTCTACAGCAGTTATTTGTTTGTGCAAAGACTTTTGTACAGTACTGCACGCACACACAAACATTTTGTACATACACATGCACAAACACTTTATATAACGTCAATCAGTTAAAAGATTTTATCTAGTTATTCACTGTCAAACTGTGATTAATCACAATTTTAAAATCAGATTTACTTGTATTATAAACGTGCACTTTTGGAATGGAGAAATGCATGACAAACTGGTTAGAGGAAACATTATGCAGTTCTATAATATCTCGAAAATCAACAAATTAAAATCTCTCAGATGGTAAACTTCCTGTAGCAGCAATAATACTGTGAGCTTGGTCTGCTCCTAGTTATAGTTATGACTTATGTCTGTTATCCTCTTGTCAACTTGTCTAGCACATGCTTCAGCAAAATGTCTTTCTTCGGGTTTTTAACACGCCCAGAGTGAATGAGTGCAGCTGCCATTTGTCACTGATTATGGTGTACTGTTACACCGTAGTAGTTCCATTACTTACAGATATCCAGTGGTCTCCAGTAAGTGCAGTAATGAGCAATAGCTCGTGGGCATGGTACAAAGAGGTAGTGCCTTAAACATGGTCTAATCAATTTCTGTCTCAGAACAAGATCATTCAAGAAGGTCACAGGTGCGATACTCCGATGACATTCTTGCACACTTCATGCTGACTGGATGTAAACTTCTAACTGCAACAGTATGCCATCAAATATGCTGTAAAATCAATATAACTGATGCTTTGCTACTGCTAGTGTAAAATGATGAGGTTTTACACACTCTGTAGAGCTTAAACGCAATGTGAAAACGGACCCCATACATGTATGTACGCACCTTGTGGGTTGTTAACATCAGGCCAGACGGTATTCTATTCGAGCGCACTGCTGCAAATAATACTCCCTGGTTTCAGACATATCCTGAGTGAACATGGTTTAACCAGATGTATATTTCCTCCTGTCTGGCATCTGCCTGTCCAGCTCGAGCACCCGAGCACCTGTGACAGTTCAGCGGGGCTGTTTTCAAGATCGCTCACAAACACTAAGACAGATCATCAGTCATCAGATCCGTCAAATCAACTTCAACTGTCACATTCTCACAACTACAGTCGTTATTGAACGCAGCACTGCTGTACTATCATGCATGCTCCTGTACTGTCACGTGCTGGACCTCTGAACACACTCAGATGCCCCCATAAACAAACAGTTTAGATTAATGTAACACTGAATTTGGTAGCATTTCTGTTATTTCTTTTTAATCTCGTTTTGTAACATTTTTTTTTATCGCACATTAATCATGGTGACACCAGCCAATCATGGGGAAGGGGCAGATAGAGCTTTCCTGTGAGTGTGATTAACCTGGTTATATTAGGAAAAGAGTTCAATTTTTGCTCCTAAAAATTCGGCTCCTAAATAAATATTTTTGATTTAGAGTTCAAGGTTTATCTGTAGTCTTTAATAATTTAATAACTGCATTAAGTTGAATTCAGTCAGTCACGTACAGCAGTGTGTATAACTGAATAATATCTAAAGCACTATCTGAATTCTGAATACGATCCCAGGTACATTCGAATTTAAACTACGAGTACGGCTGTATACTGCTCCTGAAATCACTGGGAGAAGGATGTGCTCTATGAACTCGTCCTTACGCTGAACTTGTGCAGTACTTTTTCTACTTCCAGCCTTAAAGAGTCCGGCTCCAGGGATAAAGCGCAGTAGGCTTCTGAGTGGCGGATTAAAGCGTGTAAATTCAGATCCCTTTTCCTGAAGTCCAAGAACACAAGTGTCAAGTCTGTTGTGTTTGTGTGTATGGTGCTCACTCTGCTCAACACTCCTTTACTTCTGCAAATGCTATGTTGTTGTGCTGTTGTGAATATGGACGAATTTCATTTTCCAGAGCAGGAAATAAGCATTTTATCATTTCATCTATATTTAGCGTAGTGTCCTAATGCGCTGCTGCAGAGATCATCACACTGATCAGCACTTTAACCAAGCACCAAATGCATGGCTTAAATTTAATACATTCCCAAAACAATGATTTATTTTAAAGTAGATCTCCAGTATTATGCTAGATTCTTTTTTTCAGACACTTTTCAGGCTCTCCAGTCCACCTGAATTCACAAACATCTATTTTTGAATAGGCTTAAACGAGCCAATCAGATTTTCCCCTATAGTGACCTCATACACCAAAAAGACCCTCCCCTATCTCACTGCACAGCTCCAACCCGTTCTGCCCCGGCGGCTCTGTTATAATCTAGGCAACATTTTACGAGCTACTGTACAATACATAAGATTAGCAGTTCAGCATTAATGATGAACCGAACCTTCTTCAGCAGTTAGTTGTGTTTTAACATTTGTATTGCCACACAGTGAGGATGGCATCATGGATTACCACTCTTAAGGACACACAAAACAGATCAGCGGCGACTGAAAAACCTAATTATTTTCATTATTGGTGAGAAAACGCCTGAAAACATTACATCTCGAACACTGACAGAACCCTGTAAGATGTAAACCATGTTAAATTAGTATATTAGGTTCACTTAAAAGACATGAAACAAAACAAAATGACATGGTCTAATGTTCCTTGCCGTGTTCTAGGGGTTTAAACATGACTTTTACAAATAAATATGGAATAATTCTAGAATAAATGCATCACCAAATGAAGCCTCATCATGTGGACTGTTATGAAATGCTGCCGGTGATGACTGATGACGTCAACAAGTGTCCCGCTCAATATGCAGAGGTAAAAAGTCGAAAGAATTCCGTTCTCATTCAAGTGCCATTACATTTGTGTGTGTTCAGACAGTCATAATCAATCAATCATATCTGGGTCACATTGGGGTAACAAAATAGGAATTGAGACACTTTAGACTGATAATGTGAACATAACTTCCATCCATCCATCTCTAAGCCTCAGAAGTCCAACTAGGCACCGTGGAGGCCAATGTATTTATTGCTATTTTTACAACTTTTGTAGGACCTCGAGTCACACGCATTCACACACTACGGGCAATTTGGGAACGCCAATTAACCTAACCTGCTTGTGTTTGAACTGTGGGAGGAAACCGAAGTACCTGGAAGAAACCCACCAAGCAAGGCGAGAACATGCAAACTCCATGCACACAGACCCGAGGTGGGATTCGAACTCGACCCTGGAGGTGCAAGACGACCATGCTAACCACTAAGCCACCGTGCCAACGAACGCAACTTCAGATGAGAGAAATGTGCAGGATTGCATAAGCACTACAGTGCAGTGGGTGGGGTCCAAAAGCAGAACCGCTGGATCATTATTCAGTTAGGACGCTATCTTAAGTGAGACTGATATGATGACTGTGTGAACTGCCAGCTGCTCTCTCTCTCTCTCTCTCTCTCTCTCTCTCCTCTGCAGCCATTTGCTTTGAAGGTCAAGGACTGCAGAAGTTCATGACTAACCATCTGGTTTCCTGCTATTTACTTCCACAAGGCTAGACTGCGAAGATTTCCATCCATGAATCGAGTCGTTTTCACTCACTGAACGGACACAGGCCGTTAAATTATGGAACATACGATGCTGTTTACTATTCACATCCTTTTAGGCATTTCGGTTCTGGAGTGCATTAAAAATAGAGACTATTACCATAATCATCATTTTACAGCAGGTCTCGGTTGAACAATGTTCACGGCTTTAAACACACTTAACAATGCAACACGAATCCCTCATTTCCAATCAAGGCCATGCTGTTTGACCAAAGGCTTTGTTGAACAGCATAATTAGAAGTAAAACTGAAATTGCGAGACGAGCCAGAGGTATGAGCAAACCTGTTCTAGTGGACCGCTGAGCATCTAATTATGCAACTGCAAGACTAGCAATCCATTCAAGGCCAGTGCCAGAGGGAGGGAAGCAGCTGGCATGAGCTCCACGACTCTTTTCTGGAGCTTTCTGCTACACGCACGAGCCAAAACTACATTTATAACCCAGTACATTTACAGATAGTTCAGACAGGAACGTGTGGACAGAAATGGACTGAACACACTCCACCTAGTCTTGACAACAAATCACTGGACCTTTTTACACACAAATAAAAAGCTCCGCAACCCCTCAGTGCATCTGCTCATCCAGAAAATGACTTCATAGATCCTTTTCACACTTCCAGATTCTGCACACTGGGGGGCAGAGAGGCATGTTGATCCAGAAACGCCTGTAAGATCCCTTACACTAGGAACACTAGATTGAAGTGGTTGAAGTAAACTGGAAAAAATGTTTGTCTGGTTCTCATTAATTACAGTTGTACCTGTACAATTTACTACCAAAATGTCGTATTGTGATACGCATTTTCCATATGGAAATAATGTAAATGCAAATAATCCGTTCCAGCATTTAAAAAAAAAAGACATGTAAATGAAGTAAGATATGAAATAAACAGACATTAAGCCTCACTTAACCTTAATTTACTATTCCTCTTGGAACCGGCTGCTTTAAAAACGAAACTGAAAGTGGCTCCGTTTTCTTCTTTCTCCTTCCGTTGGATTGACATTGACGCAAACAAAGTATGCCGAGGCAAATTGCAGAGGCAAGTTCAAATATTCTATTTTAAAAGTGGAAATTAGTGAGGTGAGACATTCATACTGTATGCCGAGGTACCATTGTATTATTTATCTTTAATGTGTTTAAATGTGCAGAACTGGCAACCCTGCGAACATATACAGGACAGAGAGAGAGAGAGAGAGAGAGAGAGAGAGAGAGAGAGAGTCTGAAAGTACGGAAACAGCCAGGCTAATTCCTGCTAGATTAGAATTTATTTGTGTATTAATTTCATTAATTGTGTCTGTTTCAGAAGATTACTAAAATTCTCCTGTTGCAGCTTCCAAACAAAACCGGATCGCTTTTCCAGCAGCCTTTATTCATCATGGCACGGCAGTGAGCTTTACATCCGTTTCCGTACAAATAGAAAAAATAAGGTTCTGCAAAACTGCTAAATCCGTGTCTGATCTTGTCACCCTGGACTAGAATATAGAGTACTGCCTGGGCGCGGGGCAGAAGCAGAGGCAGGCGGCGTTTCTTGGTGATTACATCATTTAGTTCTGAGCCACATTGCAAGATCGGTGAACTCTAGAGAGAAATGCAGCACTTATTGCAGAGAATTTCAATTAAATAAATAAATTGAAAAAGTACAATCGGGTGTTGGGCGTGAAACCAGAAGTCTTCTCGACTGCTTCTGCGCATACGGGCCTGCGCCTTCTGCAAATCTTATTGTACCCCCTACAGTAGTTAAATGGCTTGCTCTTTAGTTGTTTTACGGCTCACTGTTTGAGCATCTGCTGTACAGGGCTGCACTTCCCTGCTCTTCCAGTTTAGCGGCCTGAATGTTCTCACCATTTCATCTCTACTATTTTTCACATAAAGCCAAGACATAAAGCAACACACCAGGTTGGCCTCATTCCTCTCTCTCTCTCTCTCTCTCTCTCTCTCTCTCTCTCTCTCTCCACATGTGGTAATCTATCAAATCAGCCAGGTTTGTTGAAGTGTTACACAATCTCTGCTGCACTCGCCACGCCCCATCCTGAAGATGACCCAGAAATTTAGAACAGAGCCCGAGACTTTGTAAAGACTCCCGTCTCTCACGTGGTACAGAACGGCACAAGCATGGCTTTTTCTCGAAAGCTCCGTGGAGAATTGGCTCAGCATGCGAGGACACTTCAGAGGCAGCCGAGGTTACCGAGCAAGGTGTTTTAATGAGCTCTAAATCTGAAACGCTAATAAACCAACAGAAAGGAGCCCAAAAAAAAAACCCACATTATAAACCAGGAATTTCATGCTGGGAGCACAACTCTCTGTAGCGTGACCGATTTAATAATAAACTCATTCTCCTGTAGCGGCAGCTGTAGTACAGAAAGTCACACTTCTCTGCGAGACCTCTGGTTTACAAAGGGAATGTACAGATCAACATGACCTTCCTTTTGTCCTGACTGAGGAACATGTTTTCCTGTCCCGGCGACTTACGCCTTGCATCTTTAAGCTGATGTGTGTGCAAATGAGCAGGACTGCAGCATCACTGCTCATTTTAATGACACTGAGCTGAGGTCAAAGGGGAGACGCTGCTAGAGCGCGGCTGGTCAGCCATTAGCCGCCATTAGCCTGTGGAGTGGACAAAGGTTCATTGAAGCACTGCATCGTTAATCGGAACCTTCAAAGGGACCCGGAAAGGGGGCGACGCGGCAGCCGAGGGAGATAATTGTGTATTCGGCTACACGGGATAATTTGCAGCCATTGTGTGGCGAGAGCCAAATCAAGACACGAGATCAGAGATTAAGCACTTAACGCATGCCGAAAGGAGCTTTTCATAGACCAAGAGGAAGAGGTGAGTGAGCTGAAGGAGAGACTGTAATTAACGGGTGACCACAATCTTGAAAGGAGGGGGCAAAAAAATAAATAAATAAATATTGTGAGAAATATTTACTGAAAGAAAGAAAAGTCTCAAGCCTTTAATCTCTTCCCTTGGCTTACTCGTTAATTAAACTTCATCCAGAAGCTCATGTTTTCTGAAGGAGGAATAAATAATTTGTTTTTACGTAGTGCCACGATGCCGTGAGGAGCAGACGTAGAGCTGCGGTCCTGCTGACAGCTTTCCTCTCCACATTCATCACTCTCCGGCTCACAGCTTGAGAGGAACATGCAGTACGGCAGAATAGATCGGGGTGAGGGGGGATTAAAGGTCACTACTCCCAGATTTGAAGAAGAATGTCGGCTAGACAGATGGAAAGAGATGCCTAGAGAGATGCGTTTGTAGAGAATGTCTGAAATTTATGAGCCAGATTTAAGGTTGTATTACAGTGGAGGGAAAATCCTTCTCCTGGGGACGTCATGTCTTGTGCGGTTATAAAGCATTTGAGTCAGCTCCTGAAGGTCATGGCTATTGCTAAAATTGGAGATGATGTACTAAAGGAAGCCGTAGACAAGAATAGACATAAATGTGCAGAGTCTACGATCACTTTCGCTTTTTGGATGAGAATAAAACCGACCCATGTGTATTTAACTTCCTGTTCGCATGAAGACGTTTACAAGCAGTGACGTAACAAAACAGATAAAAGCAATAAAAATATAGAAGTATAGCGTGTTACCAGGGGGCCTTCAAGTCAAACCAGGACTTGTGATGAACTTTCTAGTGAATGTCAAACCAATTAACATTTACAGAAGACTTCAAGCGCAGTGCACCGATGAGACTCTTAGTCGCCGTAAAACATCGGAACGCCGCAAATATTTAAAAGAAGGCCATAGATCTGAATGACGAACCAGTCGAGGTGGCTCTGAGCAGTCGTTCCCGTGAACATCGAGTGAGTTTAACGTTTGATCCTTAAGTATTGACTGATAACTTGCTGCCAACTTTCGGACGAGACGCCTCTGTCTGTGCAAACTGTACACACAATCATGCAAAAACACATGCTGTGCCATTAAAGGAGTTCCTGGGAGGCCAGCGTTTCAGATGTGAAGCAGGCAGTCGGACCACGGCTCCGGCATACTGAGGAAACTTTATCTTCATGCTATCCAAGCACTAGTAAAACTCTGAGAAAGAGCATTAGTGTAGCAGGGGATTATATAGAGAAATAAAGCTACTGTAGTTTTTACTCTCATATCGGTGTTCTGTAATTCTATACAATCAGAAGTCCCGGGTTGACCTGAAAACATCTACGCTGAGAAAAGTATGTCAATGGAGAGGAAACATTTGCAATGCAATTTGCAATTGAAGTCATTTGAAGTCATTTCATGCAAACTGTCCACTGTTATGTCCAGTCACTTTAGGCAAAATAAAATGCAAAAACTTTTTACTGTAAAATATTGTAAGCTCTTTAGACTATTTGGTTTGCACAATATCTACTTGCGCTTTACATGCAATAAAATAGACTGCAAAATATCCGTAAAATAGGTTTTAAAAAATCCAAAAAGGTCACCTTACTTTTTTTTCTTATTTTTAATGAAACTAATTAACTGTTAAAACAATAACAGTTGAGTTAAGACCAGAATGTTTCTTACACATACTGTTTAAGCTTTTTTTCCCTTCTTAATTCTTAAAATTTTTATTATTTTGTATTTAGACAGCTTCAAATTCCATCCATCCCTCCATCTTTAACAGCTTATCCAGATCTCATAATTTAAGCACAACAACAAAAAAAGAAAAATAAGTGATGAAAAATAAGTGTAAATGAAAGGGTTAAATGTAATACTCGTGATTTTAAATAAATAAATAAATAATAGCTAAACCTGGCAAGTATAAGAGGAATAAACACTATAAAATATAACATACTGTATAATCACTATACACAAGAACACGTAAGAATGCGAACCTTGATTGAGTGTCCAAAATGAAAATAGTGAAACCTTTAAGTTTTTAGTTTTGGCTTGAAAATGTTGTGCATCAGCTTTTTATTTTAATTTTCACTTCCCAACTGACTTAATCACGCGACCCCGACAGGAATAAGCTGTATTCAACTATACATCCACAATCAGATCAGATCAGATCAGACAGAATTAGGATTAGAGAGACAAAGTACTTGGATTGGAAAGAAGCTAGACAGACTGGAGGACTGATGTGGATCAACACAGACATCACTTCTGCTCTGAGGCACTGCTGTAACCTTGGTAGTTTCCAGAGGTTTGATCTTTCCTCCCACACAGCTCCTCCACTTCAGCTGTCAAATACAGTATAGAAACATTGATGTCCTTATAATGTAATGGCAGAAAGTAGTCTATGAGGAAAAACCGAACCAGTAGTAGTCAGCCGTTCTCAGCCAGCAGACCTCTGGTTGAGGGGAACGCTAGTGAGATGGTCAGCCTAGAACATTGGACAGTCAGCGCAGCCAGAAACAGAATTCAGAAATCACCCATTACTTGTGCACAGCACAGCACTCGAAAGAAGAAGAAAAATGAAATGGTCTAAAAGGTAAGAAGCTTATGGAAGAATGAACCGGTATGGGATATCCTACGCACCAATCAACCAGTACATTAAAAGCTCTGACAGGTAGAGTGAATAACATTGATTAGTTCCTTATATTAATACCAGTCAAGGTATCAAGGGGTGGGATACATCAGCAAGTAAACAGTGGCGAGACATGGGTGTCCAAGGCTCAGTAATCTGTATGGGAACCAAAGGCTGGCCTGTTTGGGCCAATTCCACAGAAGAGCTTCTGGAGCACAATGTGCTGAAAAGGTTATTTCTGGCTATGGAAACTAGGTGCCTGAACCCACAATACATTGCAGCTTGCTGTGTATGGGGCTGCGCAGCTACAGACTGGTCAGTGTACCCATATCTGACTGCTGTCCACTGCTGCAAGCTCCTACAATGGACACATGAACATCAGAATTGAGCCATGAAGCAGTGCAAGAAGGTGGTCTGGTTTGATGGATCGCTTTCTTTGGGGATGGGTGCTGTACCCATCACGTCAGGGTGTGTGCACATCACTTAACTGGTTCCAGGATGCACTCTGGTAAAAAAGCATCTGGACGAAGACAGTGTGATGGTCTGCGAAATGTTCTGCTGAAAGTCCTGCTATTCATGTGGATGTTATTTTAACAAGTAAACCAGACCGAAAAATTGTTGCAGACAAAGTATTCCCTAACGGCAGTGGCCTCTTTCAGCAGCATCACACACTTCATTTACTGTGGGAACATGACCGCCTCCAAATAGTCCAGATATCAATCTGACTGAGCATCTGTGGGATGATCCATGAGTGTTGCAACATACAGGACTTAAAAGATCTGCTGCTAACACCTTGGTGCCAGATACGACAGCACACCTTAAGAGAGCTTGTGGAGTCCATCTCTTGGCTGACTGGTGTATTACCCATGGCACATGTCTGTAATTTATGATTCTGCCGCTGAGGAGGGAGTGTGATTACATCACTGTGCAGTCACACATGACCAACTGCATGCTGCATGTCACGGGAAGCGAGATTTCTTGATGTTGTTCTAAACAACATCAAACTTCGGAGAAATAGGACGCAAAACAACATTTTAACATAATTGGTTGTTAATTCTTTTAAGTGGTTAATCATTAATGCTTAATTATTAATATCCCTACTATAATGCTGCTTATCAAAATACGTTAAGACAAGCTCGACTTTGAAATGTCAAGACAGGGAGGGAGATGCTCGGGGCTGAACATGATCTACAGCCATCCCTTTCTTTATCCTACTGCGTGAAATACGCATGGCTGACAGGAGTACGATCGCTGCTCACTGCGTGCTCTCCTGGTGATCCGTCACGTGTGATGTGTGTGTTCCTTCACACTTTACAGTCGGATTCCTTCCCCAATTTACGCCGCCGCAACGTCAACTCGCGAGACGGCAACCATTTGGAGCAGCGCTCTCTGACCTGCACCCTCGCTTTCTCTCTCAGCCTGTGATACCGCAACCTAAATCTAATTGTCATCACACACACCAGTAGTCACATGTCAGGGACAAACCGAGCAGCCAATCTCTTACTGTCACTCACGCTTACACACGTACTGACACATTCTCGTTCTCTCTCTTTTAAACATCTACACACACACACACACACACACACACACACACATCAATGAAGCAAGCCGAAAGGGCCTATTGTTATCTCTCCAAGATTTC
>JAQMYK010000009.1:10893795-10910466 GCA_030014345.1 Clarias buthupogon
CACACACAAAATCTACATACAGTATATAAAATTATATGGATTAATCCATCACACCAGATTTTTAACCAAGAATTGATTAAGCAATACAGGTTTACAGCTCATTTTGGATTTGTAGGTTTGTTTAGTTGCTGGTTTTGTATTGGAATATGGACTGCACAGATATGGATGCAAACCGTAGAGAGTAAAACTGCTCAGTTCAAATGGAACTCTATATTAACTTGTTAACTTGTATATTAATCAAATCACACTTGTTCACAAGTTGCATATACGGTATGCGCCAAAAAATACAGTACTGAAACTCGCGCATTTGTTGATGGGGTAAAGCTCCAGCCCTAGCCATACTGCAGGACCACTTTTCTTATTTCATGTGTTACTTCCCATACCCGTCCCATTCCCACGATACACATTCACACACAAGCTGATGGTTACTTGTGAGTGTTAAAGAATTATTTTTTTCCCTTCAATATATAATCAATATTTTATTTCAGTAATGTTGAAACATCCACAGTAGCAGCCGCTAATGTCCGAGGTGCTTACGTTACCAGGG
Organism: Clarias buthupogon; assembly: GCA_030014345.1. Lineage (NCBI taxonomy): Eukaryota > Metazoa > Chordata > Actinopteri > Siluriformes > Clariidae > Clarias > Clarias buthupogon. The sequence goes on from JAQMYK010000009.1 coordinate 10,894,343, forward strand.
TAACACAGAGGAAGTGATGTCGACGTTCTTGACGTCACAGGGTGTCCTGAATGGAGGGATTTGTTCCGTCAGTGAGCAGGGAGCTCTGTTTAAATACCGCAACGCAGCATACAGTGAGATGTGACGGTATGGAGTGTGACCACTGTGTAATGATTAGCAGTTCCTTCATCAGGTTTGTGATAGAATTAAGACATCACAGCTTTCTTGTTTAACAGTAAAGCATAATAAAGTCTCTTTTTGCCTTCACGCCCTCCTGCAGTTTTTTTTTTTAATTATTGAAAACTAACTGAAAAGCTAAAAAAAATGTTTTTATATACTTGTATTAGTACAATTTATACAATATCCAGTGTTGGCTCATTATACAGAAAACCAATACACTGCTGTAGGGATGGGAATCACCAGGAAGCATACGATACAATACGTATTATCATGATACTTTGGTTTTGATTCGGTCTGTATTGTAATTCTATAAGTATCACAATAATTTTTATATTTAAATTTTTTTTTTTTTTTTTTTTTACAAGTTTGTTAAACAATTATACAATCCAGCATTTTACCAACACCTATGCAAACATTTAAAAAGTTCTTTTGAGAGTCAGTGTGGTGATTAATTGCCACACAATAAGATCACGATACACCACAGAATTTTTTTCCCCATATCTAGCAGACATCATAAAGATTCTCGGCCATTAATCTGGCCATACTTATGCATCCTAAGGGCAATGATCTTGCAAAGTTATCTCAGCTAAATTAAAAATCCTCTAATATTTATTCCCAACAGAGCTGTTGCGAGATCAACACTTGAATTAGGCTGCCTTGAGGCTACTTCTATGATCGCCGCAGGAGCTGATGCTCTTCGCTGAATAGATTTTAACTATTGACCTTACTTGACTGATCAGCATTTATGTTTTGTGTCTTGCTTCCTTTCCTTGTTTTATTAATCAAAGAAAATGGTTGGTGGTTTTAAACAAGGGAAGCGAAATAACCGTAAGATACAGAATATTGCTCAGAAGAATGAGTCTACACACGACTTTAGGAGGCCATAACACGGGGCAGGACATTGTGCTTATGAGAAGGCTAACTCACTCAGCCAGGGCACGTTATACTGCCTGGACAAACAAGCTCTCCTGGGAGACACCGGCATCTCCATCATGTCTATATCGCGCATCAGGCAGCAAAATGACGTCATTCAAAAAAAAAAAAAAAAACATAAAAAAAAAAAAAACTTTTTAAAAACAGAGCGATGCATTAAATCCATATCTCCATCCACACCTACTTATCCTCATACATGTCCTTGAATAAATCCATCAATAAAATCAACAGGGAGCTGTATTCGTTCAGCCCACACATACACACAGTTTAACATAACGGATGTGTGGAGCGTGGGTCTGCATCGGTGATGTGTGAAAAGCCCTTTGGTTCTGCCGCAATCGTGTATTAACAGTAAAAATAAAAATGAGGCTGTGTGGTGATCACAGAGGAAGAATGAGACACTGAGGCGAATATGATATGCTCGCATTAACCCTTTATCATCATGGACTACTTCCTGAAGCTGTAGCGTAGCGATGTCTCAACGGGACAAAGAAGAAGAAGAAAAAAAAAAAGGCCAAAGATCAGCAGGCTTGTGAGCTGCAAGGTGCAGAGCAGGACACGTTCTCTAATGTACTTTACAATCTGTATATACGTGCAGCAGCATGTGTGTGTGTACAGTATACTGTATGTATGAAATCTGAAATCTATCCTATTTTGCTTTGTCTGTTTAATACATCCTTAAATCCTTATCCAGATAACACACACACACACACACACACACGACAGGCGAGATCAGGGCTACAGGGCTATTCTACAATTTATTAGATATGACTCCTGGCTAAAGGAAGTGCAACTCTACAGGCAGACCAGCAGATGTGTAAAAATATAGCAGTAGTCCATGATGTTCACCGGCCATCACTAGCTGATGAGTCCCTCAAGACTTCCCTCTGAGCTTATGTGGGCAATTTGGGAATGCCGATTAGCCTGATATGCATGGCTTTGGACTGTGGGAGGAAACCCAACCAAGCACAGGGAGAACATACACATATATACATATACACTTTTTTTTTTTTTTTTTTTTTTTTTTTGGTCATAGAACAATTGAAAACTAATTTTTTTTTTTTAAACGTGCTGTTTCGTTCCCTGTGAGACCTTTTTTGCTTAGTCATGTTTGTATAGCTGGTTAAAATGAAATACAATTTAGTCCATCATATTGTCTAGGCTGTGCTGAAAAATCAGGATGTGTCACCCGACATTGCACAATCCTGAGCTCTGTATATGCGTATTAAAAAACAAACAGCAAAACAAAAAATGGCTAAAATGCTCTGAGTTTTAAGAGCTACAATTCACTTTTGTAAGCAATTACCCATACAATAAATAAATGTTGCATGCATATACAGTAGTATATAATAGATGCATATAATAGATTCTGTTAGCACTTCTTTTTTCCTAGAAACATAAATCATCTACCTTCAGAGCCAGTTACTTTTCATAAGCTATACAGTACAATAGATTATAATATTTGAAAGTATAACGAATAACCTTATATTATGAACATCTATAGACTCAAAAAATACTGATGTGGCCCAGGCAGCACTGGAGTTTGGCACTTCTGCTATAGCGCAATATGATTCGTTTAATATCTGAACGCTGCAGCACAGAGACAAATATATACGTTCCAGAACAGATGGAATATAATCTCTAAATAATTTACGGCTAGGCATGGAAACCTTAGAGATGAAGATGTTTCAGATATGATGTCATCTCTCGCTGTTCATGTATAAAAGGGTATGCAGGCATGATGCAAATTCCCCAGTACCAAAAAGAATAAATAAAATACATCCATCATCAGCTACTTGATATCAATAGCTAAGGGAAAAGGAGGCATTAATTTCTCAGTAGTACTGTCGATCATTTAACCTGGAAGTGCAAAGTCTCTGAAGTCTGCTCTTCTCTTCTTCAGTTAAACTATCCTTAAGCAGAAAAACCCAGACGCAAATACGCCGTAAAGCCGCCAGTGACCATTGTTTCAGAAATGATTTATTGCGAAATAAATTTCGTTTGCTCAAGGCATTTCCTCCTGACTAAGATGGAAGACGGAAGCATGGATCATCCGCCTGTCGCTAGCTAATGAAGGAAGGTGTCTGGTCAATAATAAAGGAAGACACAACAATCTGTCTCTTGATGGCTCATCTGTAATGAAATGGATCAGCTTAATGAAATCACTCTGAGCTACGGCTTCAGAAGCTTAACGAACTTTGTGATCGTATACAGCAGGGATGCGCGTTTATAAAAATCAATGCGAATTATTTGCATGTAAGATTTGCTAAAGTAGGACAGGGAAATGTAGTGAATTGTGTATTTAACATGCACTCCGTGTGTCCTGTATACAAGAAAAAAAAAGGTTGTGGTCCACCGTGTTGCTGTTGGTATAAGGTGATCTTAAAATGTGTAGAGATTTGGCTGGAATCACTTGGGCTTTGATCCCATTTTCATTAGCCACTGAGACATTGAGGTGTTTGTGATGAATCAATCTGGCAGCTTATCAGCTTGTGTAGGGCCAGACTGCACAGATTAAAATGCTTATACCTCAGATATACTAGAATGAATGATTAAAACTGGATGTTTACGAATAAATCAACGAGTGCTTGGATACCATCGTGGTAGAAAGTTCTCTCAGTACACCCAGGCCATGATCGTACTGCCCGCGACACTGGCCTCCCAGGAACTCCTTTAATGCCCCAAATATATGGAAATGGCTTGGAGTAGGTACAGGACTGTACAGGGATGTGGCAATAACTCGTTAGCTCCTGTAATGTGCAAGTGGTGTTTGTGAATGATTGTGTGTGCACTTCCCACAGACAAACGTCTCTGCGCAAGTTAGTCAATTTCAAAGGAATAAGAATGACGTCTTAAAAATGGGGAGCTCACAAATGTGCATATTAGTATTATAAGTTTTATTTGTCATAGAAACATCCAAAAACAACAATAGAACCACGTGACCTTATGAATCTGTGCTATTTTATTGTCATTGTCAATTTGCCAATTTCTCATTTTTGTATAGTTGGTGAAAATAAAATAAAGCTAAGGTCATCATATTTGTGTAATAATTCATGCATCATCACACTAACTCAAATTCTTTTTTATTATTATTATTTTTACATTTAAATACGTTTGCATTTAAGTTGGTGAAATACTGCTGGTCCTCTATAATCCTACAGGTGGTGTACTCTAAACGATACAACAACAAAAAATCGCAATACAGATTGAATCAGCACCCAGGTATCTGGATAATATTCTATTACAAGGGAAAAGCTATTTCAATATAATGTTAGACAGCAGGAATAGTGTGACATCGCTGTAAACAATATCCAACTGTATTGTGACGTCAGTGTATGCTTCATCCTGTACATATCCCATGTCCAGAGCTGTACACTGCACTACTGTATGGCACAGATGTGCTGTCGATGATTTGTTAAGGGCTGAGTGAAAGGACTGGCAAAAAGAAAGTGCTGCTGATCAGCTCTTCTAGGGTGTGATAGCCCGCGCTGTACTGTTCTACACGCTGTATTACCGTCTCAATGCTGCATTTGTCCTCTGACCGAGACCGGTTTGTGCTGACCGCATGATCTCGAACCTCCGCTTCTGACCTTGGTGATTTTGCAAAGCAGGAATGGAACTAATGAGGTGGTGTTGTCAAGAGACCAGCACATCTCAGTCACGAGAGAGAGAGAGAGAGAGGAATATGGATACGAGGTATCCCTGGTGTACTGGCGAACCACACAGCCGTGGGTTATAAAGCACAATTCAAGCATCATTTGACAAAAAATAAATTAGTTTCATTGCTTTCTCCTTTGTTATGTGCTTCATTAAAATGATAGTGAGCAATGAAAAAAAGATTATTTCACGGATTAAGTCACAGTTGGCTGTGCTGATGCGGCTGGAAAAAAAAAAAAAAACAGCTGACAACAGTTGGCAAGGTGGGAAGCGAGTGCTGAGGTCCCATGGCTCCATTTCCATGGCAACAATGATGCTCTGGTAATGGCAGGAGAGCTCTAAGCATTAAGCCCACAGTAGCAGTGTGTGTGTGTGTGTATGAGAAAGAAAAACGAAATGAGCTTTTAAGGAAAATTGCTATATATAAAAAGAAAAAACACCTCTTGTTCAACATTTTGTGACACTCTGCTCTCATGAGGCGACTGTGTCTCATCAGTCTCGTTCATTTTACTTTTCCGCACATGAAAAAATAAGCAAGGTCACTCATTTAGTGAAACATCCATGGTGTTTCGACTTGCCGCATTCCCAAATGGCATTACTGCTTCATCACTCTCACTCACTCACTCATCTATACTGCTTTATCCTGTATACAGGGTCGCGGGGAGGTGGAGCCTATCCAAAGAGACTTAGGGCACGAGGCAGGGTACACCCTGGACAGAGTGCCGATCCATCGCAGGGCACACACACACATACTCACTCATTCACACACTACAGGCAATTTGGGAACATCAATTAGCCTAACCTGCATATCTTTGGACTCTGGGAGGAAACCGGAGTACCCGGAGGAAACCCACCAAGCACGGGGAGAACATGCAAACTCCATGCATACAGAGACGGGAATCGAACCAGGACCCTGGAGGTGCTAGGCGACAGTTCTAACCACTACACCACCACGGCTGCCTACTGCTTTATCAATGGCTATAAAATGTCTGAAGCCACGTGGCTTTAAGCTGCTCTTATTGACTAAACTAATGGATTTCTGTGAGGAATAATTCCGGGTGTTATGTGGACACAAAAAACAAGGTGTTTAATCATGCCGGGCCTTATGAAGTCTATGAATCCATCGCAGCCGGTTGTACATGCACAGGCTCCAATACAAGCTAATAAAAGATGAGTTCCTGTACTATTCTCGAGTGTTCTGCAGAACATCTGCTGCAGACCCTTCTTCATTCGAAGCTTACTTAGCAACCCATCAACCTCTATTTAAAGATATATCTATACTGTATGATACAAACTCCTAACACTGTAAATGCAGATGCTACTGTACGTTCCCCTTGGCAAATGGACTATTTAGTTCAACCATAAATATACACCATAAATCCATCCATCAGCAAGACGCTTGTTACACAGCATAGTGAAACGCTAATGTGGCTAATATCTTTACAATTTTGGCAGAACATGTTTCCATTCGCTCAGCAATGGACATACAGTAAATGCAAAAATGTCCTTTCAACTAACGCACTTATTTTTGCATCCAAATGTTGAATTGACCTTCACCAAGTAAAGAAGAAAAAAAAGAATTTAGGCAGAAAGTGCAACATATTTAAGAATAAAAAAATGAAAGTGTTGACTCCAATGTTTCAGAGTTCATCTGAGTGTGAACAGAGAGATGCTGCTGCTGCCAAGACTACAATAGCAACTATGTCAGCTCCACTGGGGGTTACCCGAACAGCACCGGGCCAGAGCTCACGTGACCAACTCGACTACATGGATGAGAATATTGCCCTATTCAGATTGGATTAGGGTTTACACGCGGGAATTATTTCCAAAGTATTTCTGAAATTTTACTGTCACACCTGCATGTCTAAAGCCGGAGATTCCCTTCTGCACGATATTCACAGGTGATATACTATATACACCTTTTCACGTGGTTTTTAACATGAAAAGACGATATGCATTTTTTCAGAATAAACACCCACCAGGTTCCTTCCGATTTATCTGAAACCTAGTACTTGATAAAATATACATGATTTTTAAAAGCCGACACTTCTGGGGATTTTTGGCAAATTGTCGAGTTCCTGGCTCACACTAGCCCTTATCAGTAGCATGTATTGTGCATACATTATTAAGACATTCCCATTTCTGTGATTTATGCAGGGGTTTATTCAACCTGTCATCCCCTCTATCATAATATTACAGACGTCTTCCAGCAACAGACATCATGAGCTCAGAAATCTAAACATGTGGTACATTATGTGCTTATGACCAGATATAGATTTCAGGAAATGTCTTTCCTTTTAAAACCTATGCTAGATTAAAACATACAGTTTAGTGCAAATTACCGTACCAAGCAAAAGTTTGGACACACCGTCTAATTTAATGTTTTTTGTTTAGTGATTTATTTTCTACACTTTAGAACAGGACTTGTTCAGTCAGTTATTATTTTACAACATGAAGAAAGGATACAAGAACAGTATTGTCGAGTGCTTTTCCAAAACCCTTTAAGCACCATGATAAAAATTGGCTCTCATGAAGACCAGCCCAGGAAAGCAAGACCAAAACATACCTATACTGCAAGCTCATTTAGAGTTACCAGTCTCAAAGATCACCAATTAATTCAGATTAGAGCCATTCAGAGCATAAGTACTGTAGTAAACATCTTAAAATAAACTGTTCAAAATAGATTATTGCATATTTTGGATGCCTTCAGCCTTGTTTTACAATGTAGGAAGAAATACAAATCAGGAAAGACAATGGAATTAGGACGCGTCTCCAAACTTCTGACTGGTGATGTGTGCATACTATGTATACTATTATCTATCCATTATATGGGACTGGAGCCTATCCCAGAAGTCTTAGGACATGAGGCTCCATTCCATGCACACGGACCAGAGGCGGGAATCGAACCTGGAGGTGCAAGGCAACAGTGCTAGGCCACCCTGCCGCCTCGTAAGTCTCCTAAATTACCTAAATCTCAAAAGTAATGCTATTTAAACTGACTCACATTGTATCCTGTTCTACACCTTCCTCTTAACAAGCTCGTCTCTCACCTCAAGGTGAGTCATGTGTCTGTGAGCTAAGGAAGAATTAAAAGCACCATGCTATACTAGAGAATGTTACTTTCACAGCAGAACAACATGTGTCCTGAAACACGCATTCAGTCTCCCATGGGCCTGCAGGACGGAAATGGAGCACAAAGTAGGCCTCACTCTCATAAAAAAGCCTAGAACTGACCAAAGCTGCTGCATGTTGAATTCATGCATCTTGAATTTACGCATGTGTGTGAATTCAAGCTCCAAAGCAAGCTTACAGTAAATGCATCTAATCTACCATGCAAGCACTTGTTCTGTGTAACTACTTTCACTAAATAATACGAGCTCTAGTGGTTAAGCCTCTGCGGAGAAGCCTATTAATTAGCCGATCACCGCATCTGCTGCTCGAAATGGCAGTTTGGATCAATCAATGGATTACAAGCTGCGGTTTCAGCCAGGGCTGCATAATGCATGATGTCTAGCCCACCTACAAACACTCAGTCCTGCCTTCCTGATGCTTCTCCACCTCTTTTTTAACCCCCTGTGATACGCATCGGTACTTCCAATCATCCCCATCCTTCTCTTCCTCCTCCCCTGGTCTGTCCTCCACATCCCCATCCGCTCAGTCCAGGTTTCCGAGCGCGACACCACTGCAGCAACCCCCTCCTCTTCCTCCTCCTCCGCCTCCTCCTCGTCCTCCTCCTCCACCTGCTTCCACATGCTGTCCTGGTGAATTCATGCGCACTGAAAGCGCCGCAGCATCTACAACAGAGAATTACTCAGGCCATATTCCTGAGATCTGCCTGATCCACATATTTCTTTCTTTCACCTGACGTCATCAATTAAAGCCCGACTTATTTCTGCACGTGACTCCAGGGCTCCACAAAACAGGCCCGGATGAGGCCTCGTTCTCACTCTCTCTCTCTCTCCATCTAGCTTCACTCTCTATAAGTGAGGAGAGTGGAATCCTATCAACTGAGCCAATCTCACATGCTCACGCGTTCATAAACCCGGTGTTTAATGTGTCTCATGGGCAGTTTCATAACAAGTGCTCTCACATTAACACTGCTTTAATCCTGGCTCCTAATATCCTGCTTCCTCTAAACCTTCAGCAGTTTGCAAGATCAGGGTGGAAGGTGGGCATAAATAAAGCAGTTGCCTTTAAACCTTTTCAATATTAATGAATTCGTCCCTCATCATCATCATCATCATCACCACCATCACCACCACACTTTCACTTCTTAACACACAAAGCAGATCTGGTGTGCTGTGGCCTGTTTACTGCTTCAGCACTGAGAGGAGAAACAAAAGCGCGCGCGCACACACACACACACACACACAGGAGAGATTTGGCAAGTCATTGTTAGCAGCCAGAGCATCACGCTACCCGATCTGTGTCTGAATAACAATGTCTAAACGCAGCACACACACACACACACACACACACACACGCGTGCGCGCGCTTCACGTTATACCAGTCTGGAAACGAAATGATCCATAAACAGGGCCGTGGTTTTACTCCTCTGTCTGCAGCTATTATTATTATTATTATTATTATTATTAATTCTGATGTAATCGCGCTGTCGACACGCGATCAGCTCCTCCGTGGAGTGTATTCGGTCAGCGCTGAGGTTTTGAGTTTAGATGCTTTAAATGACATCATCTGAGATGAGCATCAGCAGCACTGCGAGGCCAGAGCAGCTCGCGGGGAATCTCTATCACACACACACACACACACACACGGGGATGGGGGCTGAGAGCCATTGTGGGTAGATATAGATGATGAAGCTTTCTCCTCCACTCACCAGATTCAGCACGGTCTCGACGATGTCCCGGTTGCTGACCTCTCCGACCTGGATGAGACCGATCAGCACGGCGAACTTCATGCGGATGTTGCGGATCGGAACCGCGGGATTGATGACGCCAGCCGGCAGCACAACCGATCCCGAGCCGGAGCCCATCGCTTCCCCGCCGGCCGCGGCCTCTCTCTCCGCCAGCGGCGCCGTGAGCGGCTTGTCGCTCGCCATTTCCAGCCCAAACCCCCCGAACACCAGGAGCGGCCGCCTCCTCGCCTCGGCTCGGCTCTCACCTGCTTCGCGTCACCGACTGGCTTTGCAACCGCATTAAAATTAAATTAGGGATAATAAATAATAAAAAAAAACAAAGCAACAACAGAAACCGCTAAACCAAATTACACCGCTGGTGTTTATCCTTTTCTTGGAAGCATACGAGCCCCTTTCTCGCTTTCTGCGCTTGTTGCCCCGGTTCCCCTCTCGCGCTGCTTCTCCCCCTGCCCGCGATGTGCTGCTGCTCTGAAAGCCCAGTGAAACGCTGCGGTCCCCGGCTCTGTGCTCCTGCTCAGGACGCCATGTTCACGCCCCCTGGCTGCAGTAGCGAGCACTGCGCATGCGCAATAGCGGTCTGCTCATCTGGCCGCGGCTCAATCCCGAACATATCACCCCCTACAAGAAGTGCGCTACGATAGAATTGACTTTAAATTCACTCCAGTGCACTACCTGACAATAGGGGTAACAATTTGAGTTAGAGCCCATAAAGGTGGGGACCATGCAGGAGCACGTGCGATATCTTATATTAATAGTAACCTAAGAATAGATAAATGATAACAGGCCGCTAGTGACGAATGTGATGAAATATTTTATAATGAGACAGAAATATGTGAAACAGTCGAACATGAGATCATGGTTAACTCTCTCTCTCTCTCTCTCTCTTTCACTCTTTTACACACACCGGTCAGAAACTGTCTGGAAGACATTCAGTGTAGTGATGTCCATCAGGGAAGTCACGTGGGTTGGTCCAGACACTAACCTGCATGTACTGTATGAGACGTTGAGCCTGGTTCAGGTTCACTATCTGGAACTCTGACCCATATAAAACCCATTTTGCCCATGTATGTGAAAAACGCTCCTGAACCTTGAATGTCTGTGAACAGATGAAGAAGATCTGTATCTTTGGAAAAACAGCCTACAACAAATGTCTTCGGACCAGGGGGGAGCCTGAGCACCCGGAGGAAACCCACCAAGCACAGGGAGAGCATGCAAACTCTATGCACATGGACTGAAGATGAGATTCGAACCCCCTACCCTAGAGGTCACTAAACACTAAGCCACTATGCCACCCTATAGTTTCTATCCCCTCAAAATTAATCATCACACTTGATGAAGGAATTAGTGGGCCTTGCTGCCTCACTCATCATGCAGAAGACCTGGATTCCATTCCCATTCATCCATTCATTCATCTAGGAACCTTTGTAATCCGACTAGGCACCATGGAGGCCAATGATGATTACCATTGTATTTGTTCTGACCTTATGTCTGTGGTAGTCAACATTCACCCAAACATTGACACACTATGCAAAATTTGGGGAAGCCAGTTAGACTAATCTGCATGTTTTTGGACCGTGGGGGAACCAGAGCACCCGGAGGAAACCCCCCAAACATAGGGAGAACATACAAACCCCCATGCACATGGACTAAAGTCAAGATTCGAACCCCCTACCCTAGAGATACAAGGCCACAGTTCTAATTCCTTAAGCCACTGTGCCACCCTATAGTTTCCATACTCTCAAAATTAATCACCACTCTTGATGAAAGAATTAATGGTCTATGCTGGCTCACCCATCTTGTAGAAGGCCTGAGTCCAAATCCCAACTATGCCCAGACCCAGCCACTGCAATTAGTGCATCCTGAGTGCCAATCCCAAGCCCAGACAGAATGGGAGGAAAGTCATCCAGCGAAAATAAAAATAAAAAATAATAATAAAGCACTTTAACTGACAGTTTCATTTTTTAAAAAAAAGGTTTTACAAACATAGTGATGTCATCTCTCTGTCATCTCAGCTGAAATTATGTTAACCTGGTTTAATGATATCCGTAGAAAACTATTTTATCATAAGCATCATAAAAGTCAAAGCATCTGGTGAACCAGAACCTCAATGTCTTTACTCAACTGATCACTGGCTGCTCTTACAAACAATCACAGGTTAGTTCAAAGAGTTCTGCTCTGTTACATAAATGTTCCATTAATCTATTTAAACACTACAATCTGCAAAGCAATGATGCGATGCATGTGCATCTTTAATAATCTGACAGTTGCTATTTATATTATTTGTAAACTTTATCCACTGCACTTTTAAAGAACTTGATAAAAGCCTGACATTCCTTGTGTGAGCAAGACACACATGGTTAGCAAGCTAGCAAGTAAGTGATTAACAAGACATTCTGAGACATTCTTTTGTTGCTTATGTCTAAACTCCCTGGGAGCCAAGCATGAACAACAGCCATGTGCTTGCTGCATCTGCATTAAACATCTTAGAGACGTAGTCCTTAGTTCCGACATCTGCTGCACTGACTGCACAGTGATGCCGATACGCCGATGAAGAGACTTAGACTCTTCAGTCCTCCTTAGCGACTGAGAGCTGATTCTACCTCCTACTCCTCCTACAAGAAGCACAGGGATGCTATGGCTGCAACTGGGTCTCAGAAACATTTCTAATCTGACAGTGAACTGTGATGGCTTGAGCAGTATTCAGGAATGAATCTGAATTAGAAACATAAAAAAACATTAGGTTTGGGGTTAAAAAACATAACCAAGGTTTTGGGTTCCCCTTACGCCAACTCTGGCCCCAGAGGGGCTCTGGCCTCTCAGGTTGTGGCTCTGCAGGGCCTCTGGGTTTGTGAAGTGCTGTCTGGCACAACAACATTGACAGAGAATCCTTTGGGTGCTGTGGGTTGCGGGGCGGTGTTTTTTAGGGATTACTGTACACTTGTTTGTCCGCCGCATCCCTGGGATTCTTATTAAGATTGGAATCTGGGGAGTTTAGAGGCTGGCCTTGGACTCTTTGCCCTTGGGCCCCATGGCTGTTGTACTCTGGGTGCTCTTGTGCCGTTCTGTAATGTTCAACACTGATTTTTTTTTCTGTGATTAATTGTTTGTTTTTGTATGTGGAATCCGATTTAGATGGGCTGGCTTTGGTCCCCGGCTGGCATAGGTGAACCTTGGGTGCCCATGATTCTGCCCATGATACAAGTTTACTTGTACAGTATATAGTTATTGATCAATGTTGTTTAGTTCACCTGTCAGTGGTCATAATGGTAGGGTCGATCTTTATATGTAGTTGTAGCCAGGATAGGAGGCTAAAAGCATGTTCAGAGCTTTGCTTCTAAATCCTTTAAATTCCTCAAAATAATTCCTCCCACAGATTCCATGCTAAAGTGGATAGCAAAAGACAGGTCCATTTTATTCAACACACATCACAGCTCCTAGAGCAGGTGTAGGTGAATAAACATGAATCTAATTCCTGTTGCTGTGGGGTAAAAACATGGCTGTTGCAACAGGGCAGCAAATGTTTTTTTTTTTTTTAAAAAGGTGGCAAGATGAGACTCCTACGAATAAAAAAGTAATATGTTCTTTATTCAATAATATCATGACCTTTATTTGGAACATTTAAGCACCTAGGAATACTCCTGCCTTTACTCCCCATTGGACCCTTCACCACTTTCTAATATAGAGGTTTTTTTCTAAAGCTTGATCAACAGAACTGATCTCCACACAGCTGTAGCTTAGGGCCTAGAACAATGCTACAAACAAGTAATGTAATAGAGCAGTCAGCATGGTCATGTTTTCCAATTCAGACGTTTTCTTGGTCTCATTCAATTTTCCTCCACTGTGCCATGTTGGGGGGATCCTCCAAAGAGCTGGAGTGCAAAAAAGTGATCATCTCTCTCTCTCTCTCTCTCTCTCTCTCTTTCTCTCTCTCTTTCTCTCTCTCTTTCTCTCAGTCAATTTGATACTCATATTTGCTACTTTCTGATTAAAATGACCTATCTCAGTAGAGCTGTATGTTAGTTTATGGCACCAAGAGTTTTCTGTACAGGGGCACATCTGTTCCAGTGCATTTTCATCAGAATCAAATAACAAAGATCAGCAGTCACAGGTGGCAACTCATAGATTTGCTTTTCACACTGCATTGTTAAAGATGGATATGAGGAAGAACTGCATTATTAATCTGCAGATAAAGAATAGAGAACATATATTGGAACTGAAACAAAAAAAGATGTCAATAAACAAAGAAAGTAACAGATTATTTAGATGTTCCTCAAACTTCAAACAGGGGCAGAAGTAGCCTAGTAGTTAAGGTGATGGACTGCTGATTAGGGGTCCCCAGTTTGAGCCCTGATGCTGCTGGGCTGCCACTTTTGGACACCCAAGTAAGGCCCTTCACCCCAATTGCTCACATTCATTCCAGTGTCAAGCTGGCAACCTGACCCCGTACGGTCAACTAAGTAACTGCCACAGAATAACAGATATATCTCAAAGGTGGGGTGTGCATTGCATACACTCACTTACTCACTAAAATACTGTACACATGCACATACAAATGCACACACATTCTTTTCCTGCCAGTGTTAACGCAGGTAATAACACTATTATTGCATTATTTACGTGTTCCTGATAATATTAGTGTTTGTACATAATAACAGTCTACTCAACAGCCAAAAAGTATCCTTTGCTAAATTGTAAGATAACCCAAAATTTCTAAAACATGGAATGCATCTTTCCATAATTTAATTGCACACTGTGGCCAAAAGTGTCAAAAAAACTGTCATTACTTGACATAACAGCAGCTTTACTCAAATATTTTAAGACATGGAGAGGTAAAAATGATAAATAAAGACCTTCTTTTTTTTTTTTAATGCAGATGTTTACTAAAATTACACTGGTTCACCAATTTTCATATAGTCAGTTTACACTTTCATGCAATCTGGTTTTTGTGATGAACTTAAATCAATAGACTTTTATGTCCTTTCTGTTCTTTCTGGGCTTAGGATTGACTGCCTGTTTGTTCATACTGTATGCATACAGTATGTTAGATTTGCTTCAGTTTTCTTCTATCTCGCAAAAAAAAGGCCGTAGTTACACTGGCTATGCTAAATTGCTCGAAGGTCTGAATGAGCCTGTGAATGCAATGGACAGCTGCCCTATTTAGGCAATATTTTTTGCCACATGACCAGTTTTCCTGAAATAGGCTCTGGAAATGGGTTAGCAGCCTATGACTAAACCCCAAATACCTCAGACAGTGATGTATCCTCACCTCAGCGAGGGAGACACGATCCATAACTCACTAGAACAAAAGGGGTCTTCTTGGAGAAAAATTAGTTAACACTGTAACCTCATTAATGTCCTAGCGGTGGTAGTGTGGGTGTGCTAGTTGATGAACACATCAACCAGATGAAAGTGAGGGACGTTTGTTTAGCCATTAAATGAATCTTGCTGGTTTTAAGACACCAGAAAAATTGCTGGTCTGTTATGGCAATCCTGATATGTAAATCACCAGGGTGGCAGGAGGCCAGATGATGTCTCAGGTAGGGCTTCCCCCTTTTTAGTCTCACTTGGATGACACAGTTGTGCAGTGGACGCACTGTTGAGTCAGGGCGTCCAGCCAGGAGAGTGCCGTATGTTCTGTGGAGATTATGTGAATGCTTTGCACTCGATTTAATCTCAATCCAGTGCACAGGCCAGTTATTAGTTAGGCAATGAAAAATTCCTGTCTGAGTTGAAAATGTATGTGGCAGCCATCAGTGCCTCACAGCACCATGCATAGTGTTTCAGTGGAGCTCATAAATATCTTATCATCTTTCTAAATGGAACAAGGTGCTCTCTTAAAAACCCAGAGTGAGATCTCACACTTGTACTGAAGTCTCTTTATATGTCTCCCATTGCTGGAGCCTTACCTTAAATAAGTCTTTCTACACAATGCTTTTTTTCCTTTTTTTTTTTTAATGGTGCAAGACATAATGTCTTTAAAATGTATTTGAAAGATTTGTTGTGAGCGGCACATACAGTAGCTTTGCACTGTCACACTGCACCTTCAGGATCCAGGTTCGGTTTCCACCTAAGGACTGTATGCATGAAGTTTGCATGTTCTCGCCGTGCTGGATAGGTTTCATCCGGGTACTCTGGTTTCCTCCCACAGTCCAAAGACATTCAGATTTGGCTAAATGGTGTTCCCAAATTGGCTGTAGTGTGTGAATGAGAGTGTGCGTGTGCCCTGTGATGGATTGGCAACCCATCTAGGGTGTACTCTGTCTGGTGCCCTAAATCTCCTGGGATAGGCTCCAGGCCCCCTGCTACCCTGTACACAGGATAAAACGATATAGACGATGAGTGAGTGAGCGAGTCTTTTGGGGTATGTCTCTACACTGTAAAAAATAAAAAGTTGACTTAACTTAAAAAGTTAATGCAACCGACTGCAAAGCAATTTTGAGTTCACTCAACTTCAGTGGTTGAAGTTGTGCCAAATCATTTAAAAAAGTTAATTGAAACT